>JASSUY010033420.1:8204-40333 GCA_032466535.1 Forpus xanthops
CCAACACCCCCAAGTCCTTCTCCTCAGGGCTGCTCTGAATCTCTTCTCTGCCCAACCTGTACCTGTGCCTGGGATTGTTCTGACCCAGGTGTAGGATCTTGCACTTGTCATGGTTAAACACCAGGTTGGCATCAGCCGACCTCACAAGCATGTCATGGTCCCTCTGGACAGCATCCCTTCCCTCCAAACCACACAGCTTGGTGACATATCATACTGTAAACAACTGGAATTCATCTGCTGCTTCACAAAAAACTGACCTTTCCTTGCATCAGGGATGAGAGTCCTAAGAGATGTGCTGGCAGGAGAGCTCCTGGCTGAACTGCTAAAGCATCTTTAGGTAAAGTGTCCCTGTTCAGTAGTCTGAACATGGATAACTTTTAAATCATAGAATTATAGAATGGTTTCGGTTGGAAAGGACCTTAAAGATAATCTAGTTCCAACTTCATGTCACAGGTTCCCACCTTCTACTAGACCAGGTTATTCAAAGCCTTGTTCAATCTGGCCTTGAACACTTCCAGGGATGGGGCATCCACTTCTCTGGGCAACCTGGTCCAGTGTCTCACCACTTTCACAGTAAACAACTCCTCTGTGATGGGTCATCTAAATCAACACTTTTTCAGTGTAAAACCATTCTCCCTTCTCTTATCCTTATGTTCCCTTGTAAAATGTTCCCTCCAGATTTCTTGTAGGCCTCTTTTAGGTACTGGAAGACTGTCAGAAGGTCTCATCTGAGCCTTCTCTTCTCCAGGCTGAATGAGCTCATCTCTCTCAAACTTCCATGATCCTTTGTCTTTCTGCCAAAGTATTGTCAGAACTGTTTCTTCATCAATAGAAGTGCAATATTCAGCGTGTGTTATTATTTCAGTCTTTGTGTTAATTGAGACCTTGTCCATATTGGTATTTTTCAGTGGAATTGTATTTGTGATGATTTTGTAGTATGGAAGCCTGTTTACCACAGAGTGGATTGGGACCAACAGAAACAGTGAATGCTTGAGATAAAGTGCAGTTGTAGAAACTCTCACTTTTTAAAATAAAGCATTAGAATATTATGTTTTTTCTTTTTGTGTGTAGGTCCTTCTAGAACAGCTTGTTTGAATGCCTGTTTCCTGGCAGGCAGAAGTGTATCTCCCCAAACCACCATTAGCCATGCTTGGCATAAGGCAGAGCTGCACTCCCTCTGCCTAGTCCTTAGAACTAGACTGTCCTGCCCTCCTTCTGCCAAAGCCTTTGGAGAGACCCCTGACAGCCCAATGCCGGACTTTCTGAGGGACCTTTCAGACACACAGGCTGTGAAATTCACAGTGGTTTGTGGTCTGCATCCTTGGCATGGGGATGCCTCTATGGACCTACAACTTGGAGATGAATTTCATTGGTGTGTAAGGAGCCTCCATAAAGTTATATACTCCCTAACTACCACAGTGAGGTCTTCTTAAGGTTCAGATCTCTGCATAATAAATAACTTATAAATGTGAATGAAGGTGATTAACTCCATAGCTACAAAGAAGGGGACTTTTGAATGTTGACTTAAGCTATGTTGGAGGCATAATGAATATTCTGCAATAACCCCACAAGCTAAGAGATAGAAAACAATCGGCTTGCAGCATTTTCTCAATGTTATGATTACTCCTAAATGAGTGCCATTAGCACCAAGACTCAGAGATCAGTTAACTGTGAGATGTTGCAAATGATCCTTCCTATGGCTGCTTTAATTAAAACACCTTCTTTCTACTTTGTCATGTCAATATTGCACCTGTTTATTCTGTGCAAATACAAAGTAATGGTTATGAAAGAAAAGCTGTTCTTTCTTTGAGCCATTCTAAGTCAGCAAGATTAAATTGCAAAAACCATATCTGGAGTTTGTGAGTCCACATATGTGCTTATTAACATGTGCATGCTATCCTAGTTCTCTCATAAGAACTTGCAGCTAGATAAGAAAAGATATCCTACTGTTGAGAAGTTCTTTGATACCATCAGATTCTATCAAATCTCATTCTGATTTTAAAAGCAAACAAAAGGGAGGGGGTTATTGCTTCTTTCAATGCAAACTTTTCAAACATTAGCTTCACTATTTAGCCTGTAATAATGCTACTCTGCATAACTTACTATTCACTTGCCTTCTAGACAGAGGTAATTTCTTTCACAGTATGCTTTGGGTTATGTTTCTATGATGTAAAGAAATTATTTTGCTTGGCTTAGTGCCAGTTTCTTTCAGTGTTTCTCAGTATTGCTCTCCAGAAGCGCTGCTAAGAGACTTCTCATTACTGGCTTGCAAGCTCTGCAATCAAAGAAACCAGAGGGCTCTCCAACTTTGTAGATGTGGGGTAACTTTGAGGTTTTGTGTTAGTCTGTGATTAGAGATACCCTTGAGTCATGGAGTATCCATCAACACCTGTGCATTGTATAGTGGCCACTGGTTTCTTCCTTCCCACAGCTCTGCACTTGGCAGCGCAGTCTGTTTGAAAGCAGTTTCAGTTTCACCTCTCTCCTCATCATTTCTCTGAATGTAGCTTAGTGAGGCTGTTTATGCACACATCTTTGGGCCCACTGCCTCCAGCAAGACAGTGATTTTTTTTCATTCATCTTGCTTTCAGTACTAGACAATCCCAATAGTAAAGCAAAGATAAGCTGTGTTAGCTACACCTAAGAACAGACTTCAGATTAGAAATTAAAGTCACAGGTGCAGAAAACACAAATTAATTATACCAAATACTATTTACTCATCATGTCTTACCTAGGATCATAAGATTATGGCCTGTTGCGATATGTGGTTAGGCCTTTGGTTAGAGAGCAACATTTGTGTATCCTTAGGGTTACCCTTGATTTGAAATGTAAACCTTACCTGCTATCCTGTTCACCAGGGTGGAACCATGCCTTCCTAGGAAGCCCTAGCACCTACTGAATTCTGTTTTCTTTGCTATCCTCATTCTTGGTACTTTTAGGAGGCTGCCCTCATTCTAGATACTTTTAGGAATCAGGTTTTGGGCTTAAACGATAAATGTTCCTGATTATTCCATCCAGAGGCACTGTAGAAACTTAGAGAAACTCCTTCACTCTTGCTTGCCCTGGTGGTAGGTGACTTTTTTTAGCTCCTGATGGCCCCTAAATGCAGACACCAAATCTGCTTTGTAGTATTAGTGCCTGGAAGCTCACAATGCTTTAGCAATAGCAGTGCACTCACATTAAATATAAAAATCATTGATTGTATACACATTCTACAAAACTTATGGCACAAGTTTAGACAGCATACAAAGATATTAATGTAAACATCAAGTTTGGCAAGTAGCTACTCTTTATGGATACATCTGTGTGTGTAAGTCTCTGCATATACTTTTTATTGAATTTCTGTGACTTTAATTTCTTCAGCTTCAGGCTATGGAGATTTTGAGCAATAAATGCTTACTTTACTCTCGCCTCCACATTGACCCCATGAGATAACAATGACTTAGAAATGCTTACTTAAAGTAGCTAGTATGTATTAGGTGCTAACAGTGAGTAGGCTGACATTTAGTGAGTCTGTGAGTACACCAGGCTTGGCTGGGAGAGCCATTGGACTACACATTTATGACTCATGAGAATATGGATTTATTTTCTGAAGCTTGGTTGTGCGTCCTTGGTCTTTGACTTGCAGTTCTCTGTAACAAATGTCACAGCTTTTCATCTCAGTGAGAAGTGAAAAACAGCTGGAAGCCCCAGATAACCACAACTCCAATAGCCTTGAGAGACCAGATGGAGGATGTGAAAAAGACCTCAGCCAGAAGTATTCATTACATCTCATTCAGAAAAGAAAGGAAGGATGATTACACTTAGATGCTCGTGAAAACCACTGAAGACATAACTACTGAGGGGGGATTGGAAATATATGACCTTAAGGTCCTTTCCAACCCTAACTATTCTATGATTCTATGACATGTCAGTCAGAGGGTATCATTTACTTTTGCAAAAATATCTAACACACCATCCCACAAGTACTGCGAACACCCCTCTTTCCACCCGTGATTTTTGACACTTTTTAGGTGTTTTAGTTTTATTTTCCTGAACTGTTCTGAAACTGTATGAATTGAGTTTGTTATACTCACAGTTGCTATATTTGGACTCTCTTAATCTCATTCAAGTTTGTTTCTATACGACTAGAAGTCAAGAGAAGCTTTTCTACAACCCATTGTAGAAAAAAAAATCTATTAATTTCAGCAGTGCAATATTCTCCTTTTTGCCTGCAAGTTTTTCTACTATGTCTTTAACAACTTTAATTGCTGCTTGAATTTTAGGCTCTATGGACTGTGATTTAGAAACACTGTCCTTGATGTCAGCTTCTGGAAACTGTCTTTTCCCATTTTATTGTGTATTAACTGCTCACTCTGAGTCAGTGTCAGTATTGGAAATGAATGTCTCCTCATATCTCTTGGGAGAAGAGATTTTAGTATTGGAAGAAGTACTTGAGAAGTACTTGTTTCTTTAATATAGAGAGATATTTCTGATATACTGGTTTATTTTTCCTTTTTTAAGTAAGGTTGATGAAGACAGTCTTCAAAGAAAAAAATGTGTCCTCTGTTGTACTCAATTTCTCTCCACATCCTCAAAACAGTAACATTATTTCTGATTGAACTGAATTGGACACAAGCAGTTTAGACAAAGGAAGGAATTTTTTTCTTTTATATGTTCAAGTAGTCAAGTGGAAGAAGAAGAACAGCAATTTTCAAAGTCATTTTAACAGTTTTCTTCTTTCTTGGCTCTTCTTTCTCATCATAGAGTCGTAGGATAGTTTGGGTTGGAAGGACCTTTAAAAGTCATCTAGTCCACCCTCCACTTGCAATGACCTTCAATGTCTCCAGGGATAGGACATCTACCACTTCTCTGGACAACCTGTTCCAGACTTTCACCATCCTCATTGTAAAAACTTTGTTCTGTATGTATAGTCTGAATCTATCCTCTTTGTAAGATCAACCACAACTCTCTTAGCCTTTCCTCATAGGAGAGATGTTCTATCCCTCTGATTGTTTTGTGGCCTTCCTCTGGACTTGCTCCAGCAGGTCCATGTCTTTCTTGTAATGAGGACCCCAGAGCTGAACACAGTACTGCAGGTGGTGCCTCATGAAAATGGAGTAGAAAGGAAGAATTATTTCCCTTAACCTGTGGCTATGCTTCTTTTTATGCAGCCTGGGGTACAGTTGGTTTTCTGGGCTGCAAGTGCACACTGCCTCTCTTCCTTTCACATTTTTCCTCAAGAGTTACATATTCTTTTACTTAACCCCACTTGTCCTTCTCTATACTATTGTGGTTACTTGCATAAGTAGAAAGGTCATAGAATGAATAAATAATTTGCTAAAGCATAGGAGACAGAGTAAGCAATAAATGGCCAGCTCATGTGATAGAAGGAGGCTACCAGTGAAGGGGTCTGTACTGGAATCTGTGCTGTTCAACTTGTTCATACATGATTTGGAAAAGGAATTAACAGCAAAGCAACAAAGGCTGCTGCTGATACACAGTTATTTAAGATATTAAGGACAGGCGCAGCCTGGTAAGCTGCAGAAAGGCTATAACCCAAGTGAACTGGGCATTAAAACATCAGATGAAACTCAACATGCATATGTGTAATGTGATTAGTGAGGGGAAGAAAACCATCTAGCTTCATACAAGGGCTATAAACTGACCATGGATGGGAGCAGCTAGATTTTGGCTTTATGATTGATGGTTACATGAAAACATCAGTGCTTTACAGTAGTTAAGAAAACAAAAATCAAACATTCATGTGAAAAGAAAGGACTTATGAGAACTAGAAAGGATAACAGGAGGACAACAAATACAATCAAAGATATGGAAAACTCCCATGAAAGCAACAATCAACTTAGTTGAAACTTCACTACAGAGAAATGACAGCTTACAGGGAAAATATGTTTAAGGCCTACCAAATCACCATGGGGAAAAAGTTTTGGCTGTTCACTGCCTCTTTATATTTCTATTGAGAAATAGGGCTCGAAAACGCAGCTAATGGACCCAGGTTCAGAGCAAGTGATAGGACCTGAATGCTCACGCAAGTAGAAGCAGACCTGTGGAACTTCTTGAAGGGATGCTGTGGATACAAGGAATCTGTATAAGTGCAAGGGAAGACTTGACAAATATTTGAAAGATTAAGAGACCAGCTGGGTGGTTTTAAATATAAAAAATAAAAATTAGTTAAGAAAATCCCCTGAAAATTGTTGCCAATGAGGAGTGTATAACTGGGAAAGCATCACATGCATTTGCTCTCCTTTTACTCTTACCAAAACATTTGCTTGTGAACTCGGTTTCTGCTTGTCTTTCCTTTAAAGCTAAACATCAGCCTGTCCCGAACAAAATCTAAGATTTTAATTCAGAAGGGAGGGATTAGAGAAAAAGAGAGCAGGGGAAACACAAAGTTATTGTAAGAATGAATAATGAATGTAAAGGATGAGGGGAGCAGAGGATGTAAGTATCACAAACATAGAAGGTGGGACAGCAAGCAGAGTACTTCTAACAATGCCAGCCATTCTCAGATGGTGCCCAAGAAGCTCTGCCTACTCACCTTGCAGGATGAGGACCTATTTCCAACTAATTCACCAGGATCTCCCATGAGCCCTCTGAGAAAGAGCAGTTTGGCCAAGGCCAATGGAAGGGTAATAAAGAGACCATGCAGCTCAGTGAGGTCTTGGTGGAATGAGTATGAATAAAAATGTGAGAAAAACTGTAGCTGGATTCTAGAGGGACAACCAGGAGCTGTAGTTGGTATGCTTAATACATTCCTGCATAACTTTCTCTCCTGCTGCAGAAGGAGTATTAATCAGACCAACAACATGACTTTCTCTACCCCTCCACAGCTTTTCCAAATTAGGCAACCAGTAGGCCATAGTAAAAGTTTGGAGAACAAATCAAGAAGGCCCATCAGGGCTTTTTGTCATCTTTTGTTGACAAGTGTCAACTTAATCAAATGGTTGGTCAGATGTGAAGAACATCTGAAAAGTCAGTAACAGACTGTTTGGAGGTTTTGCTAGATCACTGGGCATTCAACCTTAATACAGTGGAAGCGATGTGAGAGTGGAGGGAAGAGAAGTTTGCAATACTTCCCCTACTCCCAGAGCAGATTATTTAACAGTGTTGTCAATTCAGGCATAGGATTGTAAGCTAATTTGTCCTCTTACTTTAGCCTAAGGAAGAATCAAGCTAAAGTTGTTGTATCTGTATTAAGAAAAAGTGATTGCTGCTCATTGCATGAGGTGTTTGGGTGTTTCATCCAACTTTCAGCTTTGAGGTTCCTTTTGTTAATTTTCTTCTGTTAAGTTCAGACAGGTATGTTAATGTGAGATGAAAGTGCTTGGCAATCAGCAGCCATTCCCTCTGCTGATTTCTGATTCATGAAGTGACAACCTAGATTGTTATACATGTTATATTCATTGTCACTTAGTTAAACACTCTGGTATTGGTGATAGGAGAAAACATTCAAAACCTTTTTGCATATTCTGCTAAGAATGTGATGTCAGTGATAATGCTGACTTCCATATGCTCCACTCTTGCTTTCTCAGTTAGCAGAGGCCATCTAATCCAACCCCCTTGCAATGGGCAAGGACATCTTTCACTAAATTAGTTTGCTCAAAGTCCAGTACAACCTGGCCTTAAACACATGCAGGAACGGGGCATCCCTAGCTTTTCTGGAAAACCTGTTCCAGTGTCTCACCACCCTCATTGTGAAACCTTTTTTCTCTATATCCTATCTAAATCTACCATCCTTCAGTTTAAAACTGTTGCTCCATTAACATTAGAGATGTTACTAGATATTTACACAAAAAAGGTAAGGATTTTTAAGCACAGACATCCAATAAAAATAAACCAGTACATAGTATTTTATACCTAAACACACAGTATTTAGTTGTGTAATTACTATTACCCACCACAATCGTAACCCCCTGCAATACCTTACAATAGGTAAATAATTCATAATAGAGCAGCCATTTACTTTCTGCAGTACTCTACTGAATGAATCAGTGCATCACTGAGCTAATATCAGTGTGGCATTTACAGCAGATTTTCTGTTTACAAGCTGAAAATATTCCCTGAGGAAGAACTGTGGTTTGGGTTATCAATGAGTGTTAGCAGCTCTAAAGCACATTTCTTCTTTCAGTCTGGAAGGAGGTAAGCTGCTTAAGGACCCAGCTTTATGTATATTAATTACCAAGTTCCAACCAAACTTCTTACTAATAATTTTTGTCTTCTCCCATAAGTCTGTAAAACACTGTTGTTCATAAAAGTCAGTTGGAATCATCTTATGTGAGATCTTAATTCACCAAGCTGCAGCATCATTGTTCAGAATAGGGGAAGATGGCTGCCTAGTGGGCCACAGCTTGGCTGTAATAAGAAATCTCTCCATGACATTTTACCACTGAGAATGCAAGGAAAGACACATGTCTGGGGAATAACCCTCTCAACCCCTCTTCAATCAATTTGCTAAATGTCTCACAGACTTTTTGATAACCATCAGTCCATAAAATTACTTTTAATCTATGCATCAGTGTAAGTGACGCCAGGCACTGGAATCAATAAAGTGCTAATGCAATCTGAAGATTCTGAATATTGTTATAATACTAGTTACCAATTTAATTCATTACCAAAAATAAACTGAGGTTATCATCACTGGTTTTTGACATAACCTCGGGTACCCACTACTGACTGGTTGCTGCTGTGCTGCACATCTGGCTCCTCTGAGCTGATGGAGGCAGAGGAGAGGGCAGCTGACATTGTCCCAGCAATGCAATCATCAGCCCCTGAGGGCAAAAGAAAACCTGCCAGCTATTAACAGGGCAGAGAGCATTAACAGGACAGACACGTAATCAAGTGTGCCCGCTTCTGTATAAAAGGAGAACTTGGCATCGTTAGCTACCCTAGCAACCATGTCCATTAAACTATTATTTTCCTCATTTTAAGGATAAAAGCCAAGAGCTCACATTGATTTCAATGGCAACTAAGTAACCTGGTGCTGTTGAAAGCCTTTAGATGCCAGAAAGGCTTTAAATATGTGTCTGTAAAGCTCAGATCTTCAAGTTTGTATCTAAACAAGAAGTTCTTACATGACAGGTACCTAACTGCATTTTAAAATATGCTCCTAAAAAGCTTACTTAGTTTTCCGCTTGAAAGTCTAGGGAAAAGAGAGATGGGACCCATGTGTTATGACATCCCACAAGACTTCCCCACTCAAAGCTGCTCCATATGTGTTACTGTGGTGGCTGTCAACTTGCAGCATTTGCTGATGCTCAGAGTAGTCATTACTGGTTATAGGAGCAGAAGAAGCAATCTTCTCCTCCTGCTTCTGTAAATAAATATATTCTATAGGATGCTTTTCAACTATACAATTTCTTTTCTCTTGATATTTCTATTTCCCCTATTTTTATCTTCTTTCCTTTTCCCATTGCCCTGTGAATGCCATGTAGAAGCCCTGCAGTTTCTCCTGCTCTGCTCCCATTGACCATGGCAGAGCCTTATCCTGGGATTTGGGCTTCAGGTTCTTCCTTCTTTTTGTACAACAATTGGTAAGAGAGCATAAAAACCGCTTGTGCCCCCAAGAGGCCACATTGCAAAGTCCATGGGGTGCACTCTGGCTTTTCTGACAGAATGGACATACATCAGACACAAAACAGCCACAAACTTTTCCCCTACAAGGCAATCCACTACTAGTCACACGATGATGGACTTGGCACAAGAATGAGATGAAGGCGTTGTTACAGGAAGAATGTGCACTATCCCATAGGTCTCCATACCACAGCAATAAACCACCAAATATCCATAGTTGATATGACTTCAGGCTTGGTTCCCTATGAGCCTTTAAATGAGGTAATTGGAGTTTATTCTTTCCTTTGTGTTAAAGTGAAAAACAGAAACAGCCATGAAAGGCCACTGTGGTCAGGACTTAGCATCTGCATCACTGTCATGCTTGAACTATCTTAAAAGTAATTATCCTGTTGTCCTGTGACCACTTTACATCAGACCCTTTGGCCTACAATTGTAAAGTAAGGACTGAAAATTGGTTTCCTGAACTCTGTTTCTGCCTATGCTGGCGGTGGCTCTTGGCCAATTTAAAGACTTAGCATGCATCAACAGCTTTAGGATTTTGAGCTGAAAAATCCTGCAGAGTAATGAGTAGACTGAGTAAAAATAGAACAGTAAAGAAATAGAAAAGGAAACACTGTAGAATAAAGAAAAATATGCTCAGTAGACTTTTTTAAGTGTTAGTGAATGAGGGAGTTGGTCATTGAACAGAAGAGTATGAGCTAGAGAGACCTCATAGCAGCCTTCCAGTATCTGAAGGGGGGCTATAGGGATGCTGGGGAGGGACTGTTCATTAGGGACTGTAGTGATAGGACAAGGGGTAATGGGTTCAAACTTAAACAGGGGAAGTTTAGATTGGATATGAGGAAGAAATTCTTTACTGTAAGGGTGGTGAGGCACTGGAATGGATTGCCCAGGGAAGTTGTGAATGTGCCATTGCTTGCGGTGTTCAAGGCCATGTTGGACAGAGGCTTGGGTGGCTTGGTTTAGTGTGAGATGTCCCTGCCCATGACAGGGGGTTGGAATTAGATGATCTTAAGGTCCTTTCCTACCCTAACTATTCTATGATTCTATGATTCTAGAGGCAGCCATGGGACAAATTGAGCCAAAGCAGAACAGGCAGCACAGAGCAAATAGGCAGAACCTTTGAATCTTTATAGGCAGAATCTTTGCAAGATTCCAGATCACAGAGTAGGTTAATAGCATTAGTCCCCTATTCGGTTCCTAGAAATGAAGGCATCATCTGAAGTTACAACTTTCATGTGATGTTAGAAGTATATCCTTACATCTTTAAATTTACCTTATACCAAGGGTAGAAAAAGGTTTGCGTATGAAAGGATGAATTCATGAAGTAGAAATTGTTACTTTTTTCTCTACATTGCCAGTTCAAGGCAGTCAGACCTTCTTAAACTTGAAATAGTCAAAAGCTGTTTTTTAACATGAGCAAAGAAATAAAAAATATCTTTTCAGTTGAAATGAAATATTTTATTCATTATGATTGAGAATCATTTCTTTCCATGCTGTATTTCAGAAGCAAAAATAAAATGATTTGACATTTCAGAACAAAAGTTACTTTCCAAATGAGAGGTTGAAGTAACTATTCTACCAGGACTTTTTCCATTCTCAGCCTTCCCATACACCAAAAAATTTGGTAAAACAGGAATGAATTTGCAAAGCATTTTGAGGTTAAAAGAACCTCTTGTTTTTCTACAAAGAAATGTGGGCAAAGCTACATCTAGCTTCAGTCCTGAGATGCTCAAACTGATCTATAAATTTATAGCAGGGTGGCAATCAACAGAAACATAAATCTTTCCTTTCAGGTCTTAACCATTTGTTACGTAAATAAAAAAGTCCTCAGAGTTGTTATCATCCCTATGACTGACAACACGTCACAGAAGAAATGTGACTTCTGCAATGCATTCCTCTTGAATAAGGACAAAAAAACCTCACATAATATTCATGTCTGGAAAATGAGCCTGGTGATTCAGCTACTGGAGGAACTGTGCCTTATAACAGCATGAATTTTATCTCTGCCTTTCATGTCAATCTTCCTTTGCTGTAACATTGTCAATCAGTCACATCACTCTCATACTTCATTATGTTTCCATGGTGATCATTTCCTCCAAAGTTAAAAATAATCCTGTGCCGATGTTGAAACTTGTAGAGAACAAGGCCATATGTAATTGCTTACCTGCAGTTTCTACCACCTATACATGGAGGTAGGTACCTCAAAAGGGTATGCATTCACTTTATTCTGATTTTTGTAGTCGAGATAGTGCAGCAGCAATGGGGCTAAGCTCCATTCCCTAGTTGTCAGTAAATCAAGTCACACTGCATCAGTGAGCTTTTAAACTGTACCACAATTTGCTAAATCTCCAAAATTACCTTACTATACAATCCCAAAGCAACATGCTAACACTTACATGTATGTACTCAATAACAATTTCTATACTTAATATTTTCTTACTTTTACAGCTTTCAGAGAAAAAGAGAGCTATTAGCTGATGGAATGACTTCACTGATGCAGGATGCTATTTATGCCAATTACATGTTTACCTGGGGAAGCACAAGAGGAACAGCATGTTTTGTACTAGTGACCTTTTGGGAGATCAAGGCAAACAGCATGACAAATCTGTGAAAACACTTGCTTATCTGCACTGTTTGGCTTTCTTCTTAACTTCATACTGCAGTATCTAGGTCCAAGGTGCATAGTATCCACTTTGATCATTTTGCTTAACAGAGCCTTGTAACAATGCTCATGTATCAAGCGCCAAAACATGAGAAATTTTAGAAAAATACAGTTTAGCATTTATTGGTTTATTTTTTAAAATGAAAAATTTTATGCTGGTTTAGTCACTACTACTTCTGAAGTTTTATACTGGGTATCCAAGTATGAGGACTGCGCAATCCATAAACCTGTAAGCAGAAAGCTGCAACAGGGACAGGTACAGAGCTCAGTTCTCCAAGGCAGTGTTCAGCTTTACACACCCTACAGCAGTCACTTCTGGAGCTCTCCTGGGTCATTCACTGCCTGGTGACTTCTGCAAAGAGTAGTAGGGATCTACTGATAAGAGCCTGCTTCTCTGCACAGCACTGCTTGGCTCACTCTACTCTGTCATCCCTGTGTACTGAATCATGCAAAAAGCAGTCTTCCACTTGCTACTATTTTCTGCCTTCTGGCTTTTCATTCACCTCCTATTCTTCCCCCTGGGAAGCTGCTCTGGATGGCAATCTGTCCTCTTCGATACAACCTTGATTGCCTCTGAGCTCTGAGGACATACGAAAAAGTCTCCTTGACCTGAGTCACCTCAAGTGCTATTGACAAATTGCATGGTGGATATAGCTGTTAAAATTTAGCATGGCTACCATGCTGTGCTAATGGACTTTGTTCCAGAAGTTCATCATTTGGCTTTATTTAGCTATCTTTTTCTAACTAAAATGGATTCTTAGCAACAGGGCTGCATTCAGTGAACTTCAAATACCTGTGCTGCAGGGAAACATTACACCAAGTGGCTTGCTGATTTCTATTTATTTATTTATTCTAACTAGGGCAATAAACAGGAAGAATCTAATACATAAAAGCAGCCTGGATGTTTTAAATTTGTTCATGTTAAAGCAGCTAAAGTCAGGATCTTGAAACAGGATTCATCAAGTGAGCTAAATTTTATATGACACTTTCAAGTTTTCCTGGCATGCCTGACTAAGGATCAGAGGATATGGCCCTTTGGAAGCCAGTGGGGCTGTTCCTGCTCCCATGTTACTCAGAGGGAAAAGAAAACACTCTCTTTCTGACTGGAGCAGGAATAGTTTCTTATATGGTGCATATGTTTAATTCTTTGGATTCACAGAAAGAAAGCACAGCAACTCTTCACTTATCTGCAGCATGTGGCAGGCTCTGACATGTACGCACAAAGGATTGACAGTATTTCTGAAAGCACCACTGTAATTCTAATAACTCACAATTAAAAATTGCAGTAAAAGCTTTTATTATTTTTTTTTAGCCCTCACTCTCAGTAGAAATCGTAGCACTACTGTCAAAAAGAAACCCCACCACCAAACGTGACAAGAGTTGTGCTTTCCTGACAGGGAATAGAAGAGCCTAAAAGAATCCGTGTCTTTGTTTCTGTGCTACTCATTTCTGATCTGAGACAGCAGCTCTGTGCTCACAGAATTTGCAGGCAAGAAGACATCTTATTAAGTCCACTTGACAGCAAATCACACACACACATAAATGTGTCTGTAGAGGAAACAGTTCAGCTACTGCATGCAGTAACCGACATGTTGCTAGTGCTCATCTCTTCCGGTTGACACCAGGTAATGGTAATTTTCAAGTGATTTCATTACAGTGAAAAAGAAGCACTTTTCTTTTTTTCTGATGGTATACGGGTGGAAAAGATAGAGCAGAATGATTCTAAAAAAGTCCAGTGAAATGAGAAGTCTCCACTGAGCAAAAAAGAAAAGTGGCAAAACTGTGACACATAAGCTCCCACCCACCCTTTACATCTTCATAAGGAAGAGTTAGGAAGTAGCAGTTGAGCTTGCTGTTTGCTCTGAGTCAAGGACTGCTTTGTTCCAGGCTGGGGACACATGTAGTAAGTGCAAGCTGCTTTCCAAAAGAATGTACAATCCAAAAGGACAAAGCAAACAGAGAAAAATGGTAGTCTGAGTTGGCATTGCAGTCCCTGAAGATGCAAGTCTGTAACCTCATCTGTTGTGCAGAGGTTGCTGGGCCCTGCCACAGCTGTGGCCAGGAGTGGGATCTGAATTGGCACTGAGCACGTCAGCTCACAGTGGTGTAGACTTAACAGGCTGCGTGCCAGAGTAAGGCAGGACATTGAAGGTTTTCTTTTCTGTGCAGTGAGAAGAGGATTTATAGACACAAGTGAATTTCAATAGTAGATTGAGATGCTCACCTTCATTCTCTACAGCCAGTAGAATAGAGAAAGGTATATTAATAACCACACAAAATTATTTTGGCTAGCTTTTCATTTCTGAACTTCCCAGCTGGCTTTCCCAGCAGAGCTTTTTGTAGGGATTTATTTTTCTAAAACTGGCTTCAGAGATGCTTCTCCTTCCTTTTACTTCTTGTGACCTTCAGCCTCAGTGCAGTAATGCATCTTTATTGGGAGACCCAGCATCAGTCACAGTTTCACCATTCTCATTCCTCTTTCTTTTCCAGCATCCAAAAGGTGAATGCATCCAAAATGGGATTGAGATTTCTTTCTCAGTTGGATCTTGAAACAGTAATAAATGAGTTACCATCTGCATTTCTAATTAAAAATCCAATTGGTATAATGTAATGAGGTTTCTGGATGCAATTAGCAACTGCTGGGGGTTTCTTTATAGAACCAGCACTACATTTATGAGGCAAATAGATTCTATCATATACAATGAAGAGCTTTTAGAAGTTTTTCTGTCTTTAGTTGGATGGATTCACAACAGGGAGTGAGGCACTTTTAGTTACTATAATCTACTGAAATGCACAATTCAGGTTAGTACTTGGGTTTCGTGTACAGTTTAGGGCAGAATTAAATGCTTAATAGGATCCATTGAGCCTTCGAAGTCATGTCTGTCTGCTGGAGTTTCCCATTTACTGCAGATTCTAAGTCCATATGTTTATGTTTGGATCAAAAGCACTGCATTAAGAATAAATAGTGGAGACATTTACTTTTTCTTAGATGTAGAGCTGATAAAAATGCTGAAACATTTTGAGGGAAGGGAGTTATAGCTGATTTTAAATAGTTGATAAAAATTTAAATGCCTCAAATTAGTTTAAAGTCATTAATGGATCACTTCTTTCAGATCAAAATTTCATAACTTTGTTATAGCAATTACTTAGAGTTCAATGATTCTTCACAAATTAGACTTTATAAAGAGAAGGGTAAGAATGACAGAGAATATATTTAAAAGCCTGTTTCTCCCTCTCCTTTATCTCCATGTGTATATATACACATGGCTATATTCTGAGGCTTGCATTAAGCCTTGCACCAGATTATTGCCATTTTTCAGAGTCAAACAGTGATGTTTATAAAAGGACACTCAGCAGGCAATGCTACTCTTGGCCTAGCTTAGCTAAATCAGCAGCAGCCCTGTCTTATTCACCAACTTCAGTACAGTTAAAGAAAACAATGAGTGATATCATTAGTATGACCTGAAGTCCCAGGTTTCCTGAATTTCAAGTTTCTTGGGGGCAGACCTGAAAGATGTTCTCAAGTTCTTTCAGCCTGTTTAGTAATCTGTCTGAGCATGTGGAGGCACTTCCTTCCCTCTTTCCAGGGCATGTCATCAGGAGCTTACAAAGCTGGAGGGTGCCTGTGTGGGGTGGGCTCCCACCCAGACCTGTGAGCCCCTGAGATCAGTGTATCCTAATTCCTGTTTGATCTTTACAGGAAAGAGAACCTAAAGGATGCAAATGCCTTAAAGAGTGTGTAAGATGCTGTCGCTCACGCATAGTGAAATCAAAATGACTCCTGCTGCAATGATAATGTAACAGAAACAGCAGAGCCAACTCTACAAAATGCATTTTTAATGCAAATTTCTGTGTATGTCAGAAAACAGAACATTTTGTAAAATTCTTTCTGGCTCAATAAATATGAAAATAGAATTCAGTAAAATTCTATTTGGTTTGTACTCAACTCAAGAAACTCTGCTAGCTGAACCAAAGGGATGTATTCCAAAATCAGGTTAGAATACAGATTTATTGCCTTTACTAGAGATCTTAGCAGTAGCAAAGGTACCTAGGCTTCAGAGGTAGCCTGAACATTTGTACACTGTGCCTTCAGCTCATGATTGGTGTCTATAAAATGCTAACACAATGCTAATGTTTGTCCTGTGATGAAGTTCTTGGCTTAGCTTTAATTTTTAAACAGTTTTATGTGATTTGTAATACATGGCTGATGTTGAGACTGTCTGAATGAGGTAGCAGGTAAATTTAGGAAGCAATGAATGAGGGAGAGAAAGCAGCAGTATGACAGCAGTCCCCAAACTAGTCAAAGCAGCACTGCTTAATCTGCTTTGCCACAATGTGGTAAGTATAAGAAGAGTTTTATGTCATGTTTGTATCATAGAAAGGTTTGGATTGGAAGGCACCTTAAAGATTATCCAGTTCCAAACCCTATGCTGTGGGCAGGGACACCTTCCACTAGACCAGGTTGCTGAAAGCCCCATCCAACCTGGCCTTGAACACTGCCAAGGATGGGGCATCCATGACTTCTCTGAGCAAACTGTTCCAGTGTCTCACTGTTCTCACAGTAAATAGTTTATTTCAAATATTTAAACTAAATCTACCCTATTTCAGTTTAAAGCCATTACCCCTTGTTCTATTCCTCCATGCCCTTGCAAAATGTCCCTCTTATAAGAAAAAGAAATGCCAGATTTCTTGTGGGCCCCCTTTAGGCACTGGAGCTACTCTAAGGTCTCCCAGGATCCTGCTCTTTCCCAGGCTGAACAACCTCAACGGTCTTAGCCTGTTTTATAGGAGAGGTGTTCCAGCCCCCTGATTGCTCTTCTGGCCTCCTTTGGCCTCACTCTGTGTCCTTCCTAAATTGAGGGCCCCAGAGCTGAATGCAGTACTCCAGGTGAGGTCTTCAAACTGCTGGTCATGCTCCTTTTTATGCAGCCCAGGATAAAGGTTGGTTGAGTTTGTTCCGGAGCTTCTTGTTCATCCTCAGACCTCCTGGTGTTTCTACCTGACTTTTCTTTTGTCAGGCTGAATCAGTCCTAAGCTTGGAGGAGGTGATCCTTGAATAATCAACCAGCTCTCTTGAATCCTCTATGCTCCAGGGTTTTATCTCATGCTAGTCTACCAAGCAGATCCCCGAAGAGGCTGAAGTCTGCTCTTCTGAAGTCCATGGTAGCAAAGTTGTTGTGTGCCTTCCTTGACATCCTAAGGATCTTGAACTCTACCATTTCATGATCACTGCATCCAAGGTTGCCTTCAAACTTCATATTCCCCATCAACTTCTCCATTTTTGGTGAGAACAAGGTCCAATATAGCAGCTCTCTCTGTTGGTTCCTCTATCACTTGGGAAGGAAGTTATAATCAGTGCATTCCATGAACCTGCTGGACTACTTATGCCCTGCTGTGTCATCCCTCCAACAGATATTGGGGTGATTGAAGTCCTCCATGAGGACTAGAGCTTATTAATATCAGGTCAATTACAATCAATTAAGCTTACACTAAGCTTGCATTTGTAGTTCAAGGAATTTCGCTAGAGTTCAGCAGTGAGATATAAAAAAAGGTGTTCCTGGGTTTGTCATTTTATCTTTGTACCAAAAGGTTAGCAATGCATACTGTGGTTTAACAAAGTAAGAGTTAAGCTTTCTTTTGAGAATGGGGCTTGTGAGCTGCCCAGCCTGCATAACTGTGCAGAAAGTTCACACCTGGAACAGCATGCTTGCAGGGCAGTGGACTACATGATGGGTGTTTGCTGAGGCTGGAGCAGTCAAGCTCTTGAAAAGTTTGCTTGCTTCCTTGCTTCAGCAGGCAAGCCCTTGAAGAGGAGACACTGGGAACAGGCAGGGGTTATGAATCTCCAGATAGTGTTTTTTCACTTTATTTTTGCTACTCTGTTTCTAAACATCTTTATCTTGACTTTGATAGACTATGTGATACTTTCTACCCATCTCCTATCCTTCTCTGATAATCAGCACAGCCTCTGCAGTTGCTGACACATCTAAATCACTCTGGGTGCCACAAATTATACTGCTGGAATACCTCCCAGTCAGCATAACTTGCAGAAGAACTTTGAGCCGCCTGCAGGCTACTGTGAGGAGAAGTTTGGAAACTGGGGATAAGTTTTCCATAGCAGGAATACCTGGTGGTCAGCAGGAGGGGCCATCACGGCTACCACCCTTGAAAGCAGCCATCAGCTGGGATTTGGCTCTAATTGTACAGTGCTGAACAATAGTCCTGTAAAACCAAATCACAGTTTGACAGATAATGGCCAAGGTGGCAAGAGCAGTTACAATAGCTTAAGAGTCTTCTGAACTAGTTTACTTCAAGTCTTAGCAGAAAAAAATAGGCAAGGTTGATTATTGATCATTGTCTGCTGATATTTCACTGTCATGATAAGCTGCTCTGCTTTACAGAGCCAGAAGTGTCCCAGTGTGATAATATGGTAATTTGTTGTTTTAGTTTTTAGAAAGAAGCCTAGATATACATGTCAAGGCTGACAAGTTAAACAAAAAAGAGGGAAAAGGAAATCCAATTTTTCTGACCTGTAGGGCATACCCAGCAGTATGGTTAAGTCAGCAAGCAGAGTTCACCATCAATATTTAAAAGATATTAATGCTACTGTGTAAATTGCCATTATTGAAATTCAGATGACTCAGTGTTTTTCTGCCTAATCTTGCACTCTTAATTATACTTTGATTCAATTCACTGAGGGGGGAGGTTTGTGCTCTCAGTCGCTAACATCAAGTCAGATACAATATACCAGTTCTTTTTTTTTTTTTCCTTTTGCCCATTCTTTTTGAGTTAGGAACTGGGATAATGTAGAGCTGACCTTTGGGGAAAATCTAGAAAATGAACTCCTTTTTATCTCCAGGCTAAGCTGCACCAGTGAATAGAGTACTATAATAGAGCCTATTTGTATGCCTGTCATACAAAGACAAACCTTTTCCAAGGGAAATGGATTTGAGTATTTGTAAGAAATGATAAACAGTCAGACAAAAAGGTACTGAATTTCACTTTGAGGTGCATGGCAGAAGTAGGTTTTAGCTCCCCTTGTCAGGGAGGAGGAATCTGTATAAAAGCCATGTCAGCTGAGAGCCTCAGAAATGAGATCTTATTCAGATCTTTGTGAAAAGAAGTGACATGGAAATATCTTGAAGGGAGTGGTTTAGAGTTACAAGCAAAATGTCAGCCTGCATCTTTACCAGAAATAAATCCAAAGAGGTTTATCTACCTCTGATATAAAAATTTACCTGGATTTCATTTGTGTAAAATCTTTGTGCAAAGCTGTGTTAAATTCTAGTCCTCTCTCTGAGTCTAACAGAATTACAGTGAATAAGTGCTTATACAAGACGGGGTGCTGATATCAAGCCTAATCCCAGCATGCTGCCACTCTCCTGACTCTCCTGTGAAGTCAAAGGATATATTTTACAGCTATACAGCCAGAGCCAGGCAGATCCTTCAGACAGCCTGTGTGACACACAGCCCTGCAGTCCCACTGTAGTGCCCTCTCTAGAGAGCGTGGCAGGCTGCCGGCTGCCAGTGTGCTGCTGGCATGAAATTCCATTATAAAAAAGGTGGCTGGTGGCACCCATCTGCTGCGGAAGCTGAAGCATCTCATCATGCTTGAAGGTATTTTGGAGGGATTGCAAGGTAGAGGTTTGTCTCATAACAACCTTTTCAACATGGAGGCACTGAATTTATTGACATAAGCAATAAAGAAGCATCTGAGCCCCTTAAAAAATCATGTCCTTTGCTAAGGAAAGGCAGGTGGAGGCATGTGAAGACAGATGTATGTAGTTACCTGGAGAGTTTGGGCCTCCTCTCATCTCTGGAGAGGGGATGGGTGAGTTCAGCAGCTGCATGTTTGTTCAGGGCTTTTGTGATATTCGGAGGTCTTTTAAAGATTTCAACCAAACACTGTAATTAATATGTTTTCCAAAGCAATTTAATTATTGGATAAATGTAGTTGAAGGATACTGTCATGTTTAAGTCTAGAACAGAGTAGTTAAGACGCCACCTGCCTGAAATTGCATGGTGGGGTTAATGCGTAATGACGGTAATTACACTAAATGAAGAATGTTCGAGTGCTTACCAAGCTTAATTAAACTTTGCAGCACTCCCAAGACAGAAATATTGTTATGGTAATTTTAACAGGTAGGTAAATTGCTTATCCTGGCACATGAAGGTTGGGTATTTTACTCAAGGTCGTGCATCAAGCCTGAAGTATAGCCAAAGTAGAATCTATCACCTTGACTCCTAAACTGACCTTCAGCTGCAGACTTCAAATAATTCCCTCTCTCCTAATATTTTACCTTTTCTTTTCTGAAATGGAAATTGGTTTTCATTCATAAACCTGATTGTTTACAAGTTCTTCTACCCTCAAAGGACATATACCTCCAATTTTCCCCAGTAATTCATGCCACTGTGGCACTTTGCTAGAAAGTGAAGGATGTGAGGGCAAAGAAGATGACAACATGAAGAAAGAAATAGAGGCAAAAGCTAATAAAAGAGTGTGGAAAGAAAAGAACTAGAGGCAGAAGATAATTGTGGCATACAAGTGAAAGCCAAAGCAGTCAAGGGGGGATGAAGGGTCAAAAGAAAAGTGAAAGAAATAGGAGAAAATAATGAAAACAGGAAAAAACACCATCAGGACAGCAGCAGACAGGATCTTGTGGGTGAAATCAAAATGCTCTAAAAATTGAGATACATTTAGTGGAAACATATTAAAACTGAAAATCTACTGTCTCAACTACAGTATTCTGTTTACATACCAGGAAGTTCCTTACATCCTCAATCTATTAAGTGGCACTGTACACAGGGGCAGAAAAAACTGCTGCCTCTGAGTAAAGATGAAAAACGCAGCAAAACTCCTGCCGAGTAACCCTAAAATGGTAACACGAGCAGACTGTGGAAGGAATCCCTACTGAGACCTTTTGATTAACCTTGCTATGGGGTAAGTGGGGAGCCTAGATTAAACCAACCATTTCTTCCTTTTTCTTTTCCCTCTCCTTTTATGTTGCAGTTATGCAAATAACTAGTAGAAATATGTATATGAAGACAGCTGTTTTTTTTATTCAACTCTCAGTCATGCTTCCTTAACTTTTTTTTTCCACTGAAAGCAAGAGTAGTTCAAGATACTGTTAAAAAGGAGTAGATGGGAAATTCAAAGATAAACCCCCACATTTTAGCTGACTGATGTTCCTTCCTGACACAATTAGGAAATCAAAGGATTGAATGTCTATAAAGAGTGGGAGCAAATCAACCCCTATTGATCCCAAATTATTTCTCCTAGTATATAAAATATGCAGCTGATTAGACCTGGGATGGGACCCTCTCCTTTTCCCAGTGCTGTTGGTCACTGTTTAGCCAGCTTGCAAAAAGCATTGAGGCAGTCCAAAATAATAACCTCTGCTTAGGTTAATGTTTTTAATCTATGAGAACAGTCTTACACCTATCTCGGTGGTTCTTTTCATGCAGACTACTCCTTCCATACATCCCCTCTCTGTAGCCAAATCTTTCAAGAAGCTTTGGTCCTACCAGGATTTCTATAGGAAATACCAGCTAAACAAGATCACTTCTATTCTCTCATCAGTAGCATCTTCTGTTGTTTCATTGGTCACCTTGCTGAGACTTCCTGGCATGATTTGCCCATGGAAGTCATGTGCATGTATTACACGGTGGTAATACAGTGCAGTGAAGATTGGCTTTGCTGAACACTCTTTCCTGATAAACAAGCTCTCTGTAACTCACCATATGCAAAATATACCAAAATTTCCACATCATCACATACCATATGTTTTGATTAGTTTTCACTAAATCTTTAGTTAAATAGAATGATACCTTTACAAAGATGACTGCTTTTTGTCTGTGTAATGGCACTCAACAGATTCAAGTTTAGTATTAATGTTATGTGTTCCTTAAAATACAGTGGTGAGAGCACATGGGTGGCAGAAATGTGGCCACAGTGGATTTATATCTTATCTGAGTGAATACTTACAGAAGGGGTTTTGCTTTCAGCTCACCGAAGCACAACCAGCCCTCATGATTCAGCCCATTTAATCAGCCAGCTGTTAATAGCTTGAGGTTGAAAGCAGGTTTCTTAACCTCATAACTGCATGTCCTGGATGCTAAAGAATGTATAGATGCAGTCACATGGCACAGTGTTTGATTTAAAAGTTCTCCAAAGAAATGTAAAATTTCATTGACCCACTTTATATCTGCTATAGTTTTGACTTGGGAATGTGAAATCTCTTGGTGGTAGCTCCGTTTCGTGACCTGCCTGTTCTGGCACAGTCAGGTAATCAGGAATATCAGTGGCAGTGGCTATTCACCACATTTTCTAGCTTTTGTTTAAGTATATCTCATTATTTTTACTCAGTATTAGTGAATATTCCCATGACTTTGAAATGAGAATTTCAAACGCTTTGAAAAAGGGATTGAAAATATGTAACTTGAGGAAAAGTTTTCCTCCAGAGTCCTATTTTGTAGCTTTCTCTTGCTGTGGCTACTGAATTTCTATAGTTATTATCTTTCAATAGCAAGGCCAATGACAAGTGTAGGAAATACAGGTAGATAATTTAGGTCTGACTCAAGCCAGGCTGTTCTTCTAGTGGCTAGATGGGAAACAAAGTGCAGTGAATAAGTCCAGTCCCTGATCCTCAGGATGGGAGAATCCATTTCTTCAGCATCTCTTTTGATGTCCCCCACACTCGGTATGTGGAAAGTGAGCTCTGGATCTGGCATCTTCATTGACCAGACAGACCAGTACAGCTGATCAGCAACAGTCTAGGCATATGCTGCTGACCTCAAAAGATGACTGATTTGAGTAACCCCTCTGCTCCCAGTGTTTGGACAATAAAATCCTTCCAGATTTCTTGCCACATTTCCTCTTTGCTACTCAGAAAAGGGGTCTAGATGAAGTGTTAGACCCTCAGCCAGTAGCCAAACATCTTGGCCCATAAGATTAAGCAAGTTTAACACTTGGTGGAAATCCTGCACTCTTCATGATCAAATGCTCTTGGTCCTCATGGTGGAACCTGGAATCTCCAGTGTCCTGCTTGCTGCAGTCAGGCTTCTATGCTATTTTATTCAAGGTGCTATAAAGCCAGATGAAGGATGAAATCTCTGAATCTGCCATATAAACCCTTCTTCACATCATGATACACCATCATCACGAAGATACACAATTAGCAGTTTGCTAATATTTTGATTCAACTGGAGATACCCTCATTTAACAGGGAAACTCTGGCAGAAGGAAAAAACTTTATTCCAGATCAGCAACAAATGTCCTGAGAAAATTCTAAATTCCCCATGAAGTAAGTGTTTCAGTTGCTCATTGTTCTGAAAACATTTGGTCCATGTTTAATTAAAGAAAAGGAGATATCTTCCTCCTAAGAATTCCTGGTCTGTATCTCTCTTTCCAAGGGCTCTCCTGCTGTTCCTGAGGAGTTTGAGTCTGCTGAGGGAGTCCCATCCAATCCAGGTCAGTCACTGTCAGCTTGAGTTTGTTCTGCCAGAGTTTTTTGGACTGCAGATTCCTTGTCACAGGGATGACTAGATACCACACAAACAGTGCAATTTTTGTGGCTCCTTGCTGTCTTAGATAGATGTTTTTGCCACTGCAAGACCTATGGCTTGCAGAGATTTTGCCATCTCAGTTTCATACCCTGGAAGCTAGGAAATATGTCACCATTTTCTGAAGGGACACAACACAGCAGTCTATAGCTGCCATTCTTAAGGCAAACTTCACTGAAAGTGAGATGCTTTCAGAGATAAAGTAGCATTTTGCTGATCTTGCAATATAGCATTTTATCTGATGTGATTTTAATAAGTCTTATTAGTAAGTCTTATTATTACATTATCTTCAGTCCCATGATCAAGCACAGATTTAATCTTTCTTAACAGTTTTGTAATGCACAGAACAAACAAACGTGACAGAACTTGATTCAAAGTATTTTCTCTGAAAGCCATTTTAGATAAAAAATAAAGGCCTGTAAAAATAAAAGCTCCAATCTGGTTTCAGTGTGTGCCTATAAATTCAGGATAAGTACACCAAAGGCAGCGGAGCCATTTAGATTATTTACCACTAATGATTAGTGTTATACAGTATTTTGATTCTCTCACCAGATCCCTCCCAAATCAGGAGAGATATTTTAAGGCAGCTGCTTTAATATTCTGAGGGCAAAAGTTTTTGTATAAATCCACATTGACTTGAATGTTTACAACATTTTTCCTTTTTTACGAGCATTCTGGTAAACACAAATGTTTGTGGAATGCAGCCGAGTGGCTTAATGAATACCAATAAAGCCAGTCTTCAGTTTTCATTCAAAGGAATAGTCTTCTTACATTCTTGTTAAAATATTCTTGAACATTGGTTTCTGCATTTAACAACTTTTGGGGATTACTGGATTAGAAATAGTTAGAACTTGTGTATTTTTCAAGTATATAAAAAAAAAGCCCTTTGAAAACAGCTATGTGAAAGGCAAACTATTGCAGCATTTGAGATGCTTATTGGCAAGACAGCATCAAAACCACTGGGTATCTTTGGTGAAAATCTGAAGCTGCAGATGAGTTTGTATCCAACTGCTACAAGTATGCCGCTTTTCATATTAGCAAAAGAGAAAATCATGCCCTACCCCATGTGGCTAATTTAAAGTCCCAAACTCCATATTGCAGCACTGTCATGAGTGACCCCCACAAGAGAAGGGAGCAGGCACATCACTGGGTAATGCACGCCAGTGCGTAAGGACCTGGCACTGCTTGCTGGAGTAGCTGTGGTCTTTGAGGTTAAACGTGCTGCGTGTGTAAATGAGGCAGGTCAGCAAAGACAACCACAAGAGCACTTGCATCTGCAGTATCTCCTAATTAGCAGGCTCTTCTTGTACTGTAATGCCTGTCCAATGTTTGTAGAGGAAGAGTTGTATGGCCAAAAGGCATCTACACCACACAATACATTTTAAAGGGAGCCTTTAAAGACAGCCATAGGTATAGCTGAAGGAGCCCCATCCAGTATCTTCTGTGAGAGCAAAGGCACTTGGGGACAGCTGAAGCTGTTGATTTTTCTGTTTAGAAAGACAAAGAAAAGAAAAGAAACTGCAGGAGAGAGCTGAGGATATATCCTTATGGATTTATCTTATAAACACAGAACTACAGGAAATGCTCTGCCATGACCCTGCATGAGTTGGGCCTTATTAGAAGCAGTAGCTGCTTTGCATGACCCTTTCCAAATAGCACAGCAAAGTTTCTCTGTGGGTTTGGGATAGTCTGTGAATGGGAAAGGTCTGGTTTAGCCATCTCCATGGGAATTACCCCCTCTGTGCTCTTTCCACATACAGAGATGTGTGATCTGTCTCCCAGCCTTTGGTCTGTTCCAGCCTGGCATTATTCATGCTTTAGAATGAGGCTTTTGGGAGCTACAGTGGGCACTAAAGTGGCCCCAGAGATGCCATGAAGATCAATGGTGGTAAAGAGGCGCTTGTGAATCCCTGAGGGAGTTGCATCTCCTGCGTACTGAAGTTTGCACAGCCTTTAATCTGGGGTCACTGAGCTCCCTGAAATACAATTATTTGATAGAAGAAATAATTTTGAGTGAAAACTATAAAATAGTCCCACACAAATGCAATGTTGACTTCTAAGAATGAGAGTTCACACCAGAAAGAAGGCTCTGTGGGACTTTCATGCTTAAGAAAATAGAAACAGCTTTTGTATAAAATTAAAATGAATGAAAACAACTTGAGCCTTACAAAAAAAAGGCAAGCAGTCACAACAGGCTTCTTGTCCATAGCCTAATGTATTTACTAAAAGTACATTCAAGAGAAACAGGAGCTACTCAGAAGCAATTTACAAACAGGAAAACAGAGGAAATTGGCTGGGTAATTTATTCTCCAGGAAGTATTTGCATGGTTTGCAAAGCATCCAGCAAAAAGGCACTGTCATGGCATACCTGTTCATGATTTAAATATTAGTGGTTTTCAGCATATTATGTTTGTGCCAGGCGCTTGCTAATGCAGCTTAAAAATTGCAGCTTTAAGTGCCAAGTGAAGATATAATTTTAGGATTTTGTTTTTCCCCATGAAAGAAGACTGAAAGCCCATTAAAGCCCAAACAATTACTGTTTTGCCTCCTGGTGGCTGAAACTTCATAAACAAGCACAAGCACATATGTAGAGCTGAGCTGTTTATATTGGCATGTGGGAAGCTGGGCATTGAGACAAGGTATTTTCACCTTTGTATAAGTGTTCTGGCTTTATCCCTCCCTATATTCCTGTTTCTCCCTGTCATTCACTGCTCCTGACTGCACTGAGAACCTTCTACACCTAAGACTGTTCTGTTCTTTGCTCTCTTCTTTTACCAAACTCTTCTTAACACTTTATCTAGACACCTTAACAGGAATTATAAAGAAACATCTCTCCCATTCAGTAGGAACCTGCACTGAGCTGTACCTGCAACACTTGAAGATATGAAGCAGGAAAGAAAGCAGAACTGAAAAGCTGTGGGGCAAAGCTAGATCATCCTCTGGATTTCCCACCTTCCAGGTGTACTGTTTTTCTGTTATCACTCATCATCAATACAGACTGACTGCACCTGTGATCTTGGTGGTCATATCCCTGTTTAGGGCCAGGTCTCTGGGTTTCTCTCTCTCCCAGGATGAACATGAGCACAAAGGAGCTGAACTGCAGTAATGCCTAGTGAGCAGCAATCCCAGCAGGACTTGATTCTTCAAATTTTCCTTTTAATAGCAATGTATTTATCAGTAACCGATGATACTGTCCTGTCAGCCAGAGAACTGGAGACTGGCTCCAGCTGAAGAAGCAGGGGCAAGGAGCGGAAATCAGCTCACTTAGTGAGACACTTTCTGCTTCAGCTACTCAATCACACTCTCATTACATGTTAGCCTTAAAACATAATTTGGAGGTATTGTTCAGTACCGCAATAGAATAGCTGCATACCCCACCATTAGCTCCATTTTGCATGAATTAGTTGACTTCCTGCAATTAACTCTGCTCTTCTCCACCAGGCAGCTATGGTGTTATACTTTCCAAAGTGGGCAGCTTGCTGATCCTGAATGCCTGTGAGATACAAGGAGTTCATTCCATTTTCTGCACCAGTCACTAGGCTGAGGCATTCCAATTCCAGTTGATACAGGGTGGTTTATGGTTAGCTGTCTGCACCAGATGCTTAGCAGGAGGGACAAAGAGAAAGGAGAGTGTGGGAGGGAGGAATGCCAAGCTAACAGTCACCTGTAAAGGAGTCTGTATGGTTGTGGTCAGAATAGTGACCCCCTTAAGAAAAAACCAACTTGATGTTTTGTATTTATTCCCCTTCCATACTCACCACTTCCAGAGTACTACATCTGACCAGGCAAAGTGCTTTGCGAAATGCCAGTTCATGCCTGCATCTGGGAAACTAAATGAAGCACTCCTTCCTTTGCACTTCATTGGTAAGAGTGAAACATCTGAAGGCAGGTCTTGCCTCATGCTTTTTTTGATACAGGAGGAAACGAGGAACACAGTGCACGGCAGTGCAGCTATCCTCCCTCTGATGGCTTGACTCTTTTAGGGCTTTTTATTTCCATTTAAGCAGAATGCTGTGACTCAGAAGGAAGGCAGGAAAAATGTGAAAGTGGCAAGGCACTGTGTCCATAGTTGTGGCTGTACTTTGCTTTTCTGCTTAGCATCCTGACACTTTGCAGTGTAATCTGCAGCCATTGGGACTGACTATAGCAGAGCAACCATTTTGCACTTGGACACAGCTGAAACTGCAGTCTGACATTGCAAAAGGAACATGAGTGCTCTAGAGCAAAGGTTTAGACTTAGCAAGGCCCACTGGCCCCAGCTCTGGCATAGTCAACAGTGACAGTTCACGCCTCAGAGCCACTAGACAAGGGACAGAAATACCTGCAGAGTACAGACGGGTTTGCTACTTCCACATAAAATCCCATGTCAGGAGAATATACCCAAAGCCAGTGCCTGGAAAAATGTTGCTGTCCCAGGAAAGAAAGACGCCTGCAAGAATACTGGGAACCTGCCGAAGGGAAGCTACCAGGGGATGATGGCTTCATGAAAATCAAGAAGGTGAATAACAGTGCAGGGAGGAGCCATGACATCAAGCTTTGATCCTCTCCAGGGTGGAGAAGCAGGCTTTGACTCTGGACCTGGTCTCAAGGAGAGAGGGAAGGGAGATCGTTCATGTGTTTGTTTCTTCAAGAGCTGAATTTTCTGCGATGTTTTCCTACAATGTATTAACTTCTGTTTGAAATTACACACTGAACATGGTGTTCCAGCTGCTCTTGATTATATACCTCATCAGACTCAGCAGGTCTTTGGTAACATAGCCTTCTGTCTCCAGCTCCCACCATTTATGGAGTAAGGTGAAGGCAGCCTGAACTCGACATGCCAAAGAATACAGTTATCATAGACACACAGGGCAAGGGGCTTTGGAAACAAAATAGTGCTACTCCTTATAGTCTTTGCATTCCTAAGGTGAGTTCCTGAAGAGTCATGGCAGTTGTCTGAGAGCTCACAAGTATAAATGATGGCTGTGAAGTGGGGGTGCTCAAAAACTCATGCTATCCCTGTTATCATGAGTAAGTAATCTGCTGGCACTGGGGAAAACCTTTCTGCCTTTAAAATAAATGGCTACAAAAAAGGGGACTATTAATGAAGATGTCATGATAAGTGAAAACTCCAGTGTAATGGATCATGAAAGCTTACTGAATTAGCAATAAATGCACTCTGCTGGAGGCTGTGCTACTGCTTTCCCTCAAGATCCATCGCCTGAGCTTGCACACACTGGTACCTCTCTCCTGGCCCCTTTGGCACAGACACAGGTCAGGGAGGATGGGAGGAGCCTTCTCCCTGTCCCAACCTGTGCTAGCATTGCTCAACCCTGACCCCAGAATGTGCCAATATCCAGCCAGCCAGTGATACCCTAAAGCACTCCAATGAGCAGTTCACTGCTCCTCTGCTTCCTGCCTGCTCTCCATCAGCAAATGCCTTCAAGATTTATGGCATGACAATTGAAAAAAATGCTGCTGTAAATAACTCTGAAGCTCAACGTACCTTTGAGTGTGCAGTATTTCCTGCATATATTGCTCAATTTTATATGCACGTATAGCTACTATTACATTTGCATTTTGGTATGTGCATAAAGGAAATGGATTTCAAAGGCTCATCTAAGAGTACACACCAAATATGAAATCTCTGAAAAAATCTTTCAGCAGAAATACTTACATACTTATATTATCAGGGAAGAGGCTCAGTACAATACAATTTATCTGACTTTGTTTGAAAGTTCAAATTATTGAACTTGCTATGAAAATAGCAGTCTACAGAATTAAAAAAGGAGAAAGGCGCTCACTGAATTCTTGAAGACATTGAATGAATTTAAGGAAATGAAATTCTATTAACAGAAATATTGTGGTCACTAGAGATAATAATTATGAAATTACTGAGCTCTCATAATTACCATTATTTAAAAGATATATAATACGTGTAGCAAATAGAAATCCAGTTTTAATTTAGTTATACTGGACATACAGTTGAGAAAAGGTATCAGATCATTTACATATGTTACTATAGTTAGTCTTAAAAATACATGGTTATTGGAAGAGGCTGCCCAGGAAAGTGGTGGAGTCACCATCCCTGCAGAAACTTAAAAGACATGTAGCTGTGGCACTTAGGGACATGGTTTAGTGGTGGACTTGGTAGTGCTGGATTAATGGTTGAACTTGACAATTTTAAAGGTCTTTTCTAACCTAAACAATTCTATGATTCTATTGGAACAGAGAACTTAGCCCATTCTCAACACTACACAGCTTCACAGCACTGTTTTTCATTTGAGACCATTCATCTGGCTGTAATGCAGTTCAAAATCCGAGTCTTTTCATTATAACCACTGCCTATTCCTGACAATCCTATAAACATCAAATCCTACTTAAAGCAGCTCTTAAATTTACAGGCTCCCCTGTGTACCTTCACAGTCATACTTATGAAAAATGACACAGAAAAAAAGCTACACTCATGGTAATGCATTTCAAATATCTACTTCCATCTTTTCTTCTTATTTTTCCTTTGCTATTGTATCAGAAAAAAGAAATGTGACAGGTAAAAAGGAGCTTTGGGTTAACAACCACAGTTACTATCTGTTTAAGAACACAACCTGTTTGTAATGCAGTTAGCTTTATTTAAGATGCTAAATTCCCTAAATTTAAAAATATGTTCAAATACCATGTAGACACATGCATATATAAAATAATACCCTTTCCTATCTTGAGTCCCTGTTTTCTGTCACTTCATACGTGCCACTATCAGTCAAGGCTGCATTACACCATTATTGAGGAAAAGATGGAGGTCTCTGCACCCAGCTGCATCTCTGTGGGCAGAGCTGCTGAGGCAGCAGTCATCAGCAACGTTTCACCTAAATTCACCTCTAAGATTGCCATGACTGCTCACAGGCAGCGGGGTTGTGCACCAATGCTCTGCAGCCAGGACCTCCCCACAAGCCAGGTAGCTCCATCCCTCACAGCATGGTCACCAAAGTGCTTGTACAGTAAGGGTCCCTCCTGATGAGGATGGTGAATGCAGGTGACAGAGGGATGTGATGAATTAACCACAATGTAGAAGTCAGACCACCTTCTCTGCATGTAATCCCCTCTGTGCCATCCATATTGACTACATTGGAAGCAAGGAATGCCATCCAGAGGGACCTTGACATGCCTGTGAGGTGAGTTGATGCCAACCTCATGAAGTTTAACCATGACAAGTGCAATGTCCTACACCTGGGTTGGAGCAATCCCAGGCACAGCTACAAGTTGGGTGGAGATGAGATTCAGAGCACTCCTGCAAAGAAGGACTTAGGGATGTTGGTCGATGAAAAAATGAACATGAGACGGCAGTGTGCGCTCACAGCCCAGAAAGCCAACCATATCCTGGGCTGCATCAAAAGGACTGTGACCAGTAGGTTGAAGGAGGTGATCCTGCCCCTCTGCTCTCGTGAGACCTCACTTGGAGTATTGTGTGCAATTCTGGTGTCCTCATCATGAAAAGGACATGGAACCGTTGGAACAAGTGTAGAGGAGGACCACGAGGATGATCAGGGGACTGGAGCACCTCCCATATGAAGATAGGATGAGAGACCTGGGCTGTTCAGCCTGGAGAAGAGAAGGCTTTGTGGAGACCTCATAGCAGCCTTCCAGTATCTGAAGGGGGCCTATAGGGATGCTAGGGAGGGACTCTTCATGAGGGACTGTAGTGAGAGGACAAGGGGTAATGGGTTCAAACTTAAACAGGGAAAGTTTAGATTGGATTTGAGGAAGAAATTCTTTCCTGTAAGGGTGGTGAGGCACTGGAATGGGTTGCCCAGAGGAGTTGTGAGTACCACTGGTGGTGCTCAAGGCCAGGTTGGATATAACATTGGGTGGCATGGTTTAGTGTGAGGTGTTTCTGCCTGTGGCAGTGGGGTTGGAAGCAGATGATCTTCAGGTCCTTTCCTACCCTAACTATTCTATGATTCTATGATTCTATGACTCACTTCTGGCTTCAGAAAAAGTAACATGAGCACACCAATGTCCTCCAGAGTCTGGAGGAAAGGAGGGCACAGGTATTAAACATATCCTTTCCTCTTTCCAGAAGGGTGAAGAACAAAGCGGAGTGATAGTTGTTAGATAAGCAGGTCTTGTGGCTGAATTCATTTCAAGCAGACATGTAAGGTACCACAGTGTAAGAGACCCTGTCGTGGTTTAAAGCCCTCACGCCATGCAGTTTTGTTCTCTCACTCACTCCCCTCTCTTTCTTCCCCTGACCTGGGGAGATGGGAAGGAGAATCAAAAGGATGCAACTCCCACAGGTTGAGATAAGAACAGTTTACTAACTAAAGTATAACATAAATCACTACTGCTACCACCAATA
>JASSUY010033422.1:0-31662 GCA_032466535.1 Forpus xanthops
CCTAGTGAAGCCATGCTGGCTGTCACCAAGCACCTTGTTGTTTTTCATGTGCCTCAGCATGCCTTCCAGGAGAATCTTGGGTTTCTCCATGCTCTCCTGAAGTGCTGCCTCACAGTATTGTGACTTCCCCATCCTTCAGGGTGGCTGTGGCTCTTCCCAGTGTCTGAGCAAGGGAGTGTTAGACACTTCCTTGTAAGGAGCATACGCTGGCCTTGCCTGATGCTGCTTTGCCTTGTAGGAAGTGTGACTTGCACAGGTCCTGCTGCTTAGCTCATATGGGAGGAGGAAAATGTCTTCAGCCAGCAGTGAGGTAGGAGTGACCACTTTCACATAGAGATAGGACTTTTCAGTGGATGGCGGGGCTTTTGCTGCTGCTGTTTTGTCATGAAGGCAAAGGTCTCCCATCACAGATGGGGTCCTCTTGTGCTAGGAATGCACAGATAGAAAGAGGTTGTTCTAAATCATAAAAAAATGTTAAAATAGATAAGGAGAAAGCTGGGAAAAGCTGCAGAGAATCACTGCCTGTCCCACGTCCTTTTGGTGAGCTAGTGGCATGCAGGCCCAGTGAAGTCAGTTCAGCATACACAAAAGTAGTTTCTCAAAAGAGTAAGTGTCCAGTGGTCCTTCAGCACAAAATACCTTGTTTTGGCACATCACTGCGACAGGCTCACATGCAGTCAGTGCATGCAGCCAGAGAAGATGGCTAAGCTTATCATTGCCACAGTGGGCTTTTTTGTTCTGTTAGTTTTCTGCCAGTTCTGTGAACTGAATTGGGTCATGGAAGCATCTCTAATGCCAGAAATACCAGTGTACAGAGTAATCAAGACTGACCCTTCTGACAGCTATTAAGCCAGCCAGTCTGGTTTACTCATAGTGCTTCTTCCCATTACAGGTGGGTCCTTGGGATCCCTGAAGTTCTGCAGTTTGCAGCAGTCCTCCCTGGTGAGTGCAGAAGTAGAGACCATGCACTGCAGCCCAGGAAGCCGTGTGCTGTCTGCCTGGAAGCACACGAGCAGGTGAGTAGCTTACAGCTGAAGAGGGACTCCTGAAGTGAAAGAGAGGAAAACAAGGAGTGTCTAGTGTGTGGTTGAGAGCTGTTCACAGAATCTGGCCCTGCAGTGAGAACTGATGAAAACTTAACTCACAGTCCTTTATAGGTTTATTTTCTTTCAGGCAGGCTCCTATGGCCAATAAAACATGAAACTGTGGATGGGGAAGTCTTTGTAATGTAGTTAAGGATTAGGAAGTGATAGGTAGATTTGCTGGGGGAGCTTTTGGGGTCTGTCTCTGGAACCTTTTGGAGGAGGCTGGCTGTATGCTTCAGCCACACTACATAACATCGGGGCCTGTTTTAAGATAGGATGTGAACTGCTGGTCTTTGCACCATTCCTTCACCTTGTAAGGAATTCCTTCACTCCTTGGAAACATTGCTTGCTAAGATAATCGGCAGTGATAAATGCTCATGGAATATTGCAACTGTGTGAATAGCTACCTAAGAAGGATTTGGAAATAGCTGCTCTTGGTATTCTGGGTTCAAGCTTCCAAAGAAAAGCTCCAAATAAATAAGCAGGAAGGCAACACATGTTCCCTTAGCTGTGGGTACCCTTTGCTGAATGGGTGTGGGCAGGAATCTGTGCATAAGCTCTTAGTAATCCTTGTGGCTCTGATGTGGTCACATGGAACCAGAGGCTTTGTGTTATATGTGAATGCAGTGACTTGACTTTCTAATCTTTGGCTGGCTTTAGAAACCATCTTCCTTTTTTCCCCTCTTGTTTTCTTCCATAAAGCCAACATTTCTGGTTGGTTTGGGATGTTTTAGGGACTAGAGAGGAATGTAGGCTTCTCAGAAGCACATGAGCTGTTTTGCTCTTCAGTTGTGTCCCTCCTCTGCCTATGGATGGAGACATGGGTGGAGAGAATCAGAGTCATGAGGCCAAGGAGAGCCTCAGGCATGAAAGAAAGTCTCTGAAACAGGATGAGTGGCAGAAAGGCTGCATTTTCTCAAGGGATCTGTGCATTGCATGAAATGAGATGATCCTGATACCTTTTCTGCAGCAGGTAATTGCATGTTCTTTGTGTGCTTTCCTTGTTCTTTGTGACCCAGAATTCCCAGCTCTTAGCTCTGTCTTTGCTCTGAGTCTTTTGATTTATTCTTTCTTGTTCTCTTCTACAATTTTGTGCATGAAGCACAGGCCAGAGGTTTCTGCTACCCCTTTGACATCTCAGCATGACTGATGCTAGCCAGGCTTTGAAACAGAAGCAGCTGCAAGACGGGGCCTCCCAGCAGGTCTCCCATCCTGCTTCCGTTCTGTCTCCATGTACACATCCAGAGGAGCCAGGCTGCTCGCAGTGCCATGGCTGCTGTTGCAGCCAGCCAGAAGTCATCTGCAGTTTGCCTCCTGTGACACTGAGTCACAGGAGGGAGGAAAGTCTTGATTCACTGTCTCATGGGAAATGCTCAGGCTCCAGGCTTCCCTTAGTGTTTCCTCACTGACGCCAGTTCAGCACAGTGATTGAATAGAGTTTGTTGAGCTGCTGTCCACAGCTCACTGCCACCTCTCCCCCCAGCAACAGAAAATGTCCTTGTGGTACTAGATGGCTGTTTCTGGAAGAAGTGGCAATTCTATGAAGTGGAGTTGGTTGCTTTGATATTCCCTATTCATGGCCAATACTATAGATGCTTGCTAATGATCATGATTCTGGTTTTCCTTTTCAGTTTTTTTACTCTTTCACTTTGGTAGTGGGGAAATACACATTTGTAATGGAGAGAGGGTTCTTCTTTTTCCCACTTTCAAAAGAAATGCAGCATTTTAGGGAGAGAATAGAGCTTCCCACTGCTTTAATCAGTAATTCAGCTGTAGGAAAAGTGTCTAGCTTTTTATTTTCTACCACTGGGGAGGAGATTTTCCACTTAGGTACCTTCTTGGAGGTGCTGGACAGTTCTGCCTTGCTTTGATCCAGAAGTGTCTCTGCAAAACTGTCCTGGGAACATCACTAGAATACCCTTTCCTGTGAGATTTTTGCTTCCTACTGGGCTAGGAATGCAGCTGGATTAGGTGGGATTTCCCCTGTGGTGAGGGGGCCGTGCTGTGGCTGAATGGTACCTGAAGTGTCAGGCTATTCCTGAGCAGAGGAGGAATCTGGGAGGACCACATTCTACTGAAATACTTGAGGTTTTCACACTCAAGGGTTTTACTAGTAGGTGTTATTTTAAATCCTTCACGGGTGGATGGCAGCCTTTAGATTTGTCTGTCTTAGGAAAGAAATCTAGTGTTTGGAGTATAGTGCTGGTACCCCAGAGAAACTACGTTGGGAAAACTAAGAATATGATACCCACCATCTGGCCATGGCTGGGTAATACTGCTTCACTCCTTTATTCCTTCTGTAATCTGCTGTTGGTTCACCTATGGCAGGTACTAGAGGTAGCCTGACAGCGTCACTCACACTTTGTGTGCTCTGATGGTGTTAAAGGCTGTTGATCTTCTCTCAGACATACAGGGAGAGCACCCTTCAGGCAGGTTTTTAGATTTCCTCCCTTCCCAACCTAAAAGCTGCAGCTTTGTAGCTCCAGTTGTGCAGTTGGGTTGCGACTGGAGAACCCATTCATTTGACAACAGCAAGCCAAATGCCATTTGAATGTAGTGGTTTTGTGCCATTCAAGGTGATGTTGAATTCCTGAAGCCTCTTTCTAAGTCCCTGCTTCCTCTTGTCTCTTTTCTCGAGATCTGCTGTGTTGCAGATGTGGAATCTGCCAGGCAGGAAGGTGCAGCTTGCTGCTCAGATCACATTTACAGAGGGCTCATGGTAGACTTAAGCAGATATTATGTTTGTTCCTCTGTGGTGCTTATATTTGTCTTGTACTTTGTCTGGGAATTTGGATTGTGTGTCTTGGCTGGGCTTTGTCATGTATGTTTAATCCCAGCTTCTTTCCTCTCCTGCAGGGACTTGCTGGGGAACGGGAAGTAAATGGAGTGTCTTGTAGAAATGACTTGTAGAGATTGCTGACTGCCAGCCAAAAACCCCGTCTAGCTACAAAAGCAGAATTATTTTCTTAGCACCTCATCATGCTTCCTGCAGCAGCTTGGGCTGTCAGACAGGTTTTCCATCCTGGTAGGCTAGGAAACACAGGGTGCTTATTTAGGTAAGCTGGTGAATACTGCTTGGCGATTCCCTGGCTGAGGAGGCTGTATGCATGTGAAGAGAGAGCAAAAGTCTTGAGGCATGAAAAGGGCAATACTTGGGCAAAATCAATGCTGGAGGCTTGGAGTCAGGTTTCAGCCTTTTTCCTGTGCCTGATAGTTCCAAGCCCCAACTGGAGCGTGTTTGCTAGCTTTTGCAGCTGGATATGGAAGATGTGTGTGTATGCATGCCTCTGGCACAGCAGAAGGCAGGAATTTTCTTAGACACACTCTACCTGCAGGTCTGGCTTTCTCCTGGCTCCAAGAGTGAGGGAAGGGGGGAGCAAGACGCAGCTGTCCAAGCATCAGTCCTGTCTGGAGCCATTTCAACAATAAGAAGTATCTGGAGTTAAAAAGGAAGAGTCTAATTGGTAGAGGAAAGGAGACCTGCTCCCTGTGTGGCATATATAGTCCCATGTCAGTTTTCTTATGGAAAAAAAAAAGTCCTCCAGATCTTGACAGTAGACATAAGGAAAAGAGATTTGTTTGATGTAGCAATGCAGTTAAATGTAGTGGGCTTATTCCTCTTTGCTCTTCATTTCCCCACTGGCCCAGAGTGGGGAAATTCCTAATCTCAACACTCAGATGTGCCCTCTTTGCCGAGCCTCATCTTGCTAGCATCGCTTGTGTTGAGGCTGTGACTGGGAGAGGAAAGCCTGGTGGCTATTTTTCCAAGACTGAACCAGTCCTTTGCCAGTGTTCAAGGGTCTGCTGTGGAGCTGCTCTTCAGGGTGCTTGTGTGGAGATGCAGGGGTCTTCTGAGCAGGTCCTGGCCAGAGCCATCTGCTCTCCCCTGGTCCAGGCACTCATGCACTGACCGGTGTAGAAAGCAGCTCTGACACAGTTTGGAGCCCAACATGTTAAGCTAATGCCAGTTGGTGCTGCTTGGCTGCACTGGCTGCTTCCTCCACCATGTCATTACTTGTGTGGGGTGACAGCCTGCTCATGCTGCTGCTGTTACAAAGATGATTTCCAACTGTGATTGTGAATGCCATTGCTGTCCTGGAGATAGACTGTGGTACCACAGCTCACAGAGATCTGGGTTCTCTTTTTCTACCTCTTTATCCCTTACAAGGCTCTTGGGGCTAACTTGCATTCTCTAAGTTCTCATTTACCCTTTATCTTATTGCCCTCCCTTGTGTTCATAACTTGGTTGATGATGGCAGTAAGTGAAGAACAATGTTAAAAATATTCAGCAGCTACTCACCTTGCTGTCTGTCTGCTTCAGGCCACTGTTTCAGAGAGCGGCAGAAACAGGGTGCTGGGGGGATGTTGTTTGTCCTGAGCTGAGGTTTAATTGCTATAAACAAGCCTAAATTACAAAGGCAGTGTTACTTCTAGACTTGATAGTCTGAATTCCATGGCACCCTTGTGCATGCAGCAGGATGCAGTATATACTTTTCTTGCTGGCCAGAACTGTTGAGTATCATTTGCTGGGTCAGCCTAAATGCGGGGCTGAATTTCACTGGGTAAAGTGATGCCTGAATATGGATGAAAACCAGATGAAAGCAGAACGTGAGCCAGCAGCTAGAAGTTAAAGTTAGATGAATGTAAGCTAGAAATAAAGTACGTGGTTTTAACAGTGACTAACTGTTGGCACCAATTACCAAGGGATACAGTGGTTCTCCATCATTTGATACCTCTGTAGAAACTGTGTCTTGCTATCTCAGTCAGAGGAAATTTGGGACATCAGATGAAATTCAAGAACACTTTTTTTTTGCAGCAGACCAATATGAACATTCCTGCTGCCCTGTTAAAATCTAAAAATCTAAAAATAGACATTTTAAAGGCACTTAGTACTCTGTAGAATAAATACCGCTATTCTGCAACAATCCATCTTTTCCACTCCTTAGCGCTGTTTTCTTGACATGTTACTCTGAGCTGGTGGATGGCAGTCAAAACTGGTTGTAAGCTGTGTTCATTAAGTGCCTTGGGATGTCTGTATATCTGAGTGGCAGTTTATCCCCAGATGTGAAACAGAGGTTGATCTGTGAAGGGGCTTCATGCTGATGTCATGGCTTGCTGAGCATTTCTTTTGGTGGCAGCATGGTCAGAAGCTTCTCCTTCCACTCCTGCTCCTTTTCTGCTTTCTTGTTTGTTCCCTCCTCTTCCCCAATAAAGCTCCCAACGCCATATGTCAGAATGTGATTTCCTTCCAGCTGCAGAGGCTTTCATCTTGAGAGCGTTCTTACTGACTTTCAGCCTTGGCTGTTGTCCGTTGTCTCAGGGCTATGTGAATGTGTGTCTCCAGACCAGTCTGGAAATGTAAGAGCTGAGGGATAAGCTGGCTGTTGCTGAAAGAGACATCTATTGGAAGCTGCTTTACCACAGAGATTAACCAGGACCTCAGCCAAGGCCCTCAGCAGTGGTAACCTCACTGCACTTCCTGCCTAGGCCAGGGACAATTGTGTGAGGGGAGCTAATGTTTCTGACGGAGGTAGAACAGAGAGTGGTCTGGTGATGGAATGTCCAAGCTCTTTCCCCGAGATTTGGGAAGTAAGTGGTTTGTAATCTTAGTGATCCTTTAGGCTATGAAGAAGAGTCTGTGCCTCCTGAAGTGCCCTGTGCCACAAACAGTGCTACTTTGAAGGACTGCATTAAAATTTCTAAAATGATGTCCTAATTGAGTTTTTGTTTGCTGGATACTCACTAAGGTGGGAGAAACTTTCAAAATTACTCTAAATGCTCATTTGTAGTTTTTAAAAATTTGATTTTAGGTGTCTCTAATTCTATTTTGGGCATAGAAAATAAAATAATCTCCAGCCATTGCCTTGCTGAACTTAAAGGTGATGTCATATTAACCATCCAATATTAAACCATCACAGCACCATGGACGTGTTGATCCTCTCAACCCGTGAACTGCCCCAGGCTGACCAAGGGGTGATAAAATATACCTCCACTTGACTGCATGCTTCTATGTACAAGTATCTTCCCTTACCTGACATTAGCCAGGAAACATCTCTGGCCTGCCCTAAAGGGGTGGGGTTCCTTAGGTCTGCGGATTGATGGGGAGTTTATGATGGATGCTAAAGCTATATTCTGTAAACAACATATTCTCCTCCACCCAGTCATTACCCTCCTCTCCCCACTCTCCCAAATCTCTTCTGCGTAAAAGAAAATCACAATTGCAAGGTCAGGCTTTCATTCCTGAGCGCTGCTCGTGCATTCTGTTGAGTTGGCCACATGGTATTTGAGAAGTGCAAACAGCTTCTGAGGTCAATATAACAGATCGTGAGATCAGCTTAGGCCTATGATACCCTCACAGAGAAATGGAGAAGTGTTGGAGGGCAAAGGTTTGAGTAATAGGATGAGGAAGTTGAAGCCCCATGTCTGAGTCATGATCTTTTATTCAGCTCTTCAGAGAAGGGGATCTTTGTGCTTTTAGAAGAACATTAGTTTTGCTTTCTAAATGTTCCCTTTAATTTTAAAGAGAGGAGAAGTGATTGTAGAAGAGGAATGTTTGTCTATATTTCTCTCCTTTCTGTAAAAGCCTTGTGAAAGCCTAAGTTAAATTCACTGTTGGAGAAATGTGGCTAAGGCAGAGGTGGGGAATATGGTACTTTCCCAGGCCAGCAGTGAATTTTGGCCTGATAGTGGCAAATGGCGTATAGCTCACATCCTGCTGTGGATCATCATCTGAGTCCAGACCTTGAAGCTTCCATACAAGGAGCAGTGAAGCAGTCTGGATAGTTGGACACAGAAAAGGGGTGATTTTGAGGGGAATGTGACAGAGACCAATGAAAATTGGAGTCACATAAGGAGAGTGAATAGGGACAGACTGTTACTGACTTTTCCCATGCCAACAAATGTGGGCAGTGAGGACAGATCAAACAAATGAAGGGATGTGGTTTGGGATGTACCAGGTAATAATAGAGCTGGAGGACTTCTTGTCAAAGGGTGTTGTGGGTACAAGGTATGTACTTGTTTTCAAAGGAAGACAGTTAGTGTTGGAAAGCAAGATTTATTAGGGATTACTGAATAGAAAAGCCCTAAAAATCTCTTCAACTGAAAACAAGTGAAAGCTAAGTTTGGGGAGGGAAGTACCATATATTTTTGGCCTGCTCTTACTTTTCTTAAGTGTCAGGTCACTTTTTGTTGGAGACAACAGTGGGCTAGGTATGAACTCATGTGGCTAATGTAGAGTTCTAATGTAGAGACCCCCCCCAACCCAGGGGCTGTCTGGTCTTTTAAATCATTTCCAGGCTATTTCTAAATAGTCTTCAGTCTCAGTAATTATTTCCTTACCACATAAGCAGTGAATGAGAAGGACACAGGTTCCACAGGGATCCCCTGAGGTATGAGGAGTTAAGAGGAGGAGTGAGACTGCCATGCATGCGCAAGAGGGTACAGAAGACACGGAGGGGAGGTCTGGGTGAAGGCATTGCAGTGGCACTTTGGAAACATAACATTTAGCAAGCTGTATTTTGTGGGATAGTTTGACCTGGTATGAACTGGTAGTTTTGGGAGAGCTGGGCAGGTCTCCACAGAGACTGCACTGGGCTAGGGTAGGAACTGGTCATCAGAAAGCAGCTCTGAGCTGGAAGGGGTGGGTATGTGTCATTGCTCCAGCTGCTCTTGAGCATAACCAACAAAAAGGAGTGATGTTAGCTGTAGGTTTTCATTGAAGGGGAAGCCAAGCTCTCTCCTTTCCAGATACTGCTATCAGCAGGTCTGAGCACTCTTCAGAGGGACTTTTGGGGGGCCTCTTAATGTCATGTCTACATGGGCCTTGTGTCTGGGATGTGTATTCCCAGAACTGGTTTTCTGAAGGCAAAGCTGCAGTATGTTTTCTTTTATTTTTCACTCTGAGTAACTTGATAATTTTTGTACCTGGCAGGACCTGCCTGTCCCTTTGCAAGGTCTAGAGTGGTTTTGCAGCCAATTCTGCATACACAGGGAATTGGGTAGCAGGTGACTTCAACTTAACCTTCCCTCTGAGCTTGAAGAACGAGCCAAGGTAATACCAAAGGGACCTTCTAGGAGACTTTCGCAGCTGCACAGCCCTTATACTGGCCCCATGATCTGTTTGTCTTTTGCCTTCAAGGAAGTGTCAGAGTTAGGGGAAGCTCCCCCATGTGGGATGGCTTAAATGTGTCCTCTGCTGGGAGGTGCACACACTTCTTTCTTTAAAAGCCATTTGATATATTTTTCTCCTCCCCTCCTCCCCTGGCAGCAGGATCTGAGGCTGTTGCATGCTTTTCATTAAATTTTTCTGATTGTAAGCTTGTATGTTCTGACACAGGGTCAAAGAATACCGCAGCAGGGATAAAACTCAGCAGCAGAGTGGAAAGCTTGTTCTGGTTTTGATTACTGGACATGGCCCATATTGCAGAGTGTGTTCTTGTCTGGAGTCTGAAGCTTGAGTTAAGTGTCACCCAGAAAGGAGCATTCCATGATACTCCTGAAACACTGCACATCTCCTTCTGAAATGAGGGGGGTGTATGTGCACGAGAGTTGTGTCTTGGCCAATTTCCAGCCTCTCTTATGCTACTGTCACACTTATCCCACATGTTCTGCTTTTGCAGTGTCCATTGGAGGAGGCTATTTGACTTCCCTTGCTGATATGAACAGCTGCCACTGTTGTGTTGTTGGGTTTAGGTTGTTTATCTCTAATAAAAACCCAACACTTAGCGATGAGCTCAAATAGCCAACTGCTTACTCAGCTTTGCAGCTTCGTTATCTGAAGGTATCATCATTTCCTACATCTTTCTTTGTCTTTACCTTACTGTACTTATGCAGCTGCTTTTCTTTGCCCCAAGGCACATCAGCATGTGGCAGGGAAAAGCAGTTCCTGGTTATTGCGGCATCTTCCTTTGGCGCCTTAGACACAGGCTGCTCTGTAGTATGGAATACTGTCCCTCTTATATTGGAAGTGGGAGGACAAGGAGCCTTTATGTCTGTTGTGAAGACTGTGGAGTTTGCACCTAAGGGGGACAGTGGCAAAATCCATCTGTAACCTCTGGGAAGTGCAGAGAGGCAGAGGAGGTATAAGTCAGAAGGGCTGATCCTCAGATACCTAGTATGAGCATTTGTACTTAGATGGCATGGGCAGTGTGGGCATCCCTCTTAGTGGCTGGCTGTGATACTGGCTGAGGCTGCAGAGCTGAAGTATCAGGGCCCTGTGTATACCCAATAGGGCTTAATGACCCTAATGAGCCTGCCCATGGCTTCAGGGCTCTGCTTAAGCTCAGCCCATGACTTATAATTCGTCTCTGAGCTATGGTGTAGATGTTCCTGTCTCCCACTCCATGTAGCCATGCCTGTGCCTGTTTGTGGATGTCAGACTGGGACCCTGACCCATGGACTGGCTGCCTGGCTTCACACTGTACCTGCCTGATGACCACTGGACTATGTCTGATGCTGGTTACTGTCATTGGAGCTGACTCTCACCCCCAGTTTGACTTCCAGCCTTGACCTGCCTTATCACCAGAAATGGCCTGGACTCTTGGTTGACCCTCGCTGCCATCCTCAAACTTGGCTGCTGGTCTTGCTTATGTCCTGTTGGACAGGGCCCTGGCTAGTAAGTCCTGTCCTACTAGTTGTGTTATCCTCCTGAATTCCTCATCCTGTAGGGAGCTGCTGGCCCTTGCTGATCCCTGGCCATTGAGAGGTCTCTATGGAGGGGTGTTTATTTAGAAAGACTCATCTTGGTGTGAAATACTTCCTCAACTAGTAGTGCAGCAAAACAAGAGCATGTGGCTTTGGGGATATCCTGTCTGCCCACTGGGGAAGGTGACACAGTACATCAAAGCTGTGTCTTCCTTCAAATCTTCAGTGTGGTAAATAGGTTCTCACCAGCTCATTAGCTGCAAAATTAATTAGCATTCCAGCTGTGGGATGTGATACAGTTCTTAATCCAGCAGCCTGACCAGGCAAGCGCTTCTTTTCAGCCTCAGGAAAGCATGTTTGGGGATTTGGGGGTTTGTTTCTTGGTTGCTTTTTAAGCTGCTAATATTGGGAGTCTTGTCTGCTGGGATCAGCAACCTGCTCTGTACTGTGGGGCTTGCAACCTCACAGAACAAGAAGAGAAAGTCTCTTTTGCAGAATCCTTGCTAAACAAGTTCCTTGAAAACATGAGGAACTCATGATTGCTTGCTCCTTGGAATCAAAGAGCATGTCAGGTGCGTCTTCAGAGAAGAAACAATGACAATCCACAATAGACAGGAGGAAATGGCCCCTCAAGAATAGGAGCCACACTAAGGGAAGAAAGATGCTTGGGTTAGATAAGAGAGTTTTATGAGAAGAGGGAGTAAAGTAAAAAAGTAAAAAGGATGCTAAAGGAGGTGCAGGGAGAGGGGATGTACCACATCAGGAGGCCACCTGTGGAGTCTCCTGACTGAAAAGGCTGAGTGGTGTAAATTAAATTGCTGCAGCATTGTCCCATGGTAGAACAAGTCCAGCTAAGCAGAGTGGTGCATTTTGCTTTAGGGCAGCTGTCTCCAGTGAGGGAGCAGAGGTTTCCTTGGGAAACACACTGCCAGGTCACCCCACTTGCTTGTTGTCCCTCCTGGCATGTCTGCATCTCCTAACTGTGTTGTCACTGGGAGCCTCTGCTCTCTTATTCCTTCCCAAATGGGGGCATTTGTGTGACCCAGCTGCCCCTGTCATGTTTGCATGCTGCATCCCCAGAGGAGCTTTATTGGATATAGTACCTGCAGCTCAAAAGGCATAGGTCCTTGTCAAAGACATAATTCATACCATGTTCCTGTGAAGCTTTTCTGACTATTGTGGACCCAATTCAAGGATGAGGAATCTTGTTGCAGAAAATAGAGACAATTGTATTTTCCCCACACAAAATCACAGAAGAGTGCTGCTGTGTTTTGTGAGGTTTGGGACTGGATTAACCTGGAAGTCTGGAACTGGGAAGGTGTGAACAGCTTGAATCAAAATTGAGGAAAATTTTGCTGTATATTCCTTGTGGAACGTAATTCACCTACCCAGGTCATGGCATTTGCAGGACTCTTATTGTAAACATGTTTCTCCTTCTAAACTTAGTTTGCCTTTTTCTTGCTATTTATTGAGCAATTTCTTCTTCTGGAAATCTTAAATATTGTTTATATTATTACTGTCACTATTCTGCCTAAATAAAATGGAAAGTGACGTGTCCCTGCTGTGATTATAAGTAGGATCCTAAAATTCTCTCTAGCTTACCTAAGTTTGGGCTTCTATGTGAGGACTGCACTGGAGCTGACCTGGTGTTGTGAAAGTATTTGCAGCTGTTCAAGCCCTGTTCCTACAGCCTGGGATGTCCACAGTGTCATCACTGAAGGGAAAAGATGGGTTCTTAGTATGTGTTAATTAACTTGTGTGTGTACTGTCAGGTCAAGGCAGATTCTGAGCTCCCTGTCACCTTTAAATTGATGTGCTGACATGTAGACAGACCTCTTGCATACACAAGATGTCACCTGTTATCTGAAATAAAAGCAATAAATAAACTGAAATAAAGAACGTGCTTTTCTTTCCATGTAGTTGCCAGCCACTCACATGTGATGTTCTCCTTTGCTGGGCTGTCCTGAGCCAGTGTAGCAGGTGTTGGCCTTTGAGGAAACTCTGCTCTGAAGTGGATGTTGCTTTAGGTGAACCCATATCCCCTTGTTCCTCTTTGCATGGGTGGGGATGTGGTTCCCACTGAACATCATGAATCAGCTAAAGATACAGAACACTTCTTCAGGGAGAGCTGACTGACGAGCTCTTGCTTTCACTCACATTTGTTACTCTGTTTTGAGGCAAATCTAGATTAGCACCAGGAGTTGCATATATTATCATGACTAAAAAATACCTGTAGGGTACACTTTCTTATGTAACGCCCATTTGCAAACTTATCTGCACACCAGTTCACCCGTCTTTCCCTTCAAAACTGAGGTGATTTGCTTTCAGGTTGACCAGAATATCAGCTCCTGAATTCTTCTATGCTGAGATCTCACAATGAGGCAGATACGGCCACTAGTTCCAGATTTGACATCTGTTGATATAGAGTAATGGGAACTTGGAACAGCTAGAGGGGATTCCCACGTAATCCTATCTCCCACACCACTAAAGGATCTGTGGGCTGAGAATGCTTTCCCTCAGACACAGATTCTGGCTTGTGCAAAAGGCAGGATTCAGATATGAAAAGGATTTATGGCAAATTTTATATTCCCAGTGGGTCTGGTGTTGAGACCACTCAACTCTTATGTTAGACACTCGTTGAGCAGTGATATTTACCCTTCAATCCATCCACTTATGTCATAAATTAAAAGTAGATACATTTTCAAGTAATTGTTTCTTCAGTATGCTTCTTATGGTGGATGCTTTCTTCCATGCATTGTAGATGCATGATAATAACACATTCGTTGGGAGGGGAGCTGTGAATTAGCAGCTTTGTGATGGCCACAAGCAGTTACATTCTTTGTTATTTTATTCTGTGTGATGCTATTAACCTGATACCTCTTCTCTTCCTGGGATAAACTGTAAACAGAATATAGGGAGTAGGAATCCTCTCTTCTGCTGATTCTCTGTGAGGCTCAGCAAACTCCTCTGTCTCCTTTCTTGTAGTTGTGAAGTAGGCGATTAGTAAAAGTAACACTTCTTGAGTCAGTGTACATAACTTGGCCAGGAGATTTTTGCATCCTCAACTTCAGAAGGCCATCTATAACTATAGGCCTGGATCTGTTATGGAAAACATTAACAGGTAGCTGTCCTACAAAATGAGCTGCAGAAAGCTGTGTGTAGCTATCCTTTGCAGCGCTTCCTTTTTGAAGAGAGTTGTCATCACTGATTAGGGGTTGCTCTGAGTTGAAGGATTTACTTTAAGATGGCAGCCACATTTCCAATACTGTGAAGTGCTGGAGTTTTAAAAGCAAAGGTGAACAAGGAAAGGCAGTTATACACTCCTAGGAAGCTTGACCCTAAAAAGTACACCAGATGTGCAAGATGCTGTAGCTCGGAAGTGACAGTCAGGCTTTTCCAAAGTGTGTTCTGGGTAAGTTTGCTCTCAGTCTGGAAGACGTAACTGGCGGAATGATTTTGGTCTGTTAACCGAATGAATACGGTCATCTTTCCAGCATTGCTGACACTGGTGTTTTCCTGCTCCCCTTTCCATGTTCAGTGCTAGAGGAAGGATGAGGCAATGACTGATCCTCTTTGCTGTCTGACAGAAGGTGAATTCTGCCAGTACTGCAGAGTGAAATACAGGAGTTAGCTCAGTGTGTGTCTCATTGCTTTACAGGATCCTTGTGTTGCATAGGAGTGATGAGCACTCATCTAGCTCCAGCCCAGAATATGTAAGGGTAGTGGCTCCCTCAGAACACTGGTAGGCTGTGAGGCAATTGGAGTACGGAAATAAATCATCAGGAATAATGTTAATATTGATAATGGGAAGGAAACTTTAGTCTTCATCGTGGTAAGATATGAACTCTGGGTTAAAAATCTGCTGCTCCACAGAAACAGAGTGGTTGATCTCTGTTCTTATCTGTGAGATAGTTATTGCCTTTACCACTGACCTTCTAGTGGCTTCCTCAGACAGCTAATCAGCTTGTCTTCTGCTGGAATGACCTATTATTTATCAGCTCATTATCAAAGAAAGGATTTAGTTAAAGCTTATGCCAGAGGCCAAAGGATCAGTATCCAGGAACATCTGCACTTCTTTGATTATACCTAGGAGGTGAATCATATATGGCATTTGGTGTAACCTGAGCATGTGAGAGGCCAGCACTTCTCATCTGTGAACTTGAGATAAAAGTGAAGTGTTTAAATGGCTATCTGCCATCATTTGATTGATTGTGAGTAGGAAGTCAAATGTTCACTTGCTTCATCTTCTACTATCCAAACCCTCTGGTGAACATAGAGCTTTTAGTGGTATTGAGGTGGGAGAAGCAGATAGCTGAGAGGCAGTGAGAAGAGGACTACACTGTGGTCTGTGTACTCAACTTTCTTACCTTATCACCAAGAACAGCTGAGAAAAAGCTCAGTGGCGCAGTCTTTCAGGGTGCTTTCTGAAACTCTTGCTTAGTCACACAAAAAGGACCCACGTGATGGATACATTCAAAAACAGTTCTGACAAGGTGGAAGGCTGAAGCCTGTCAAATACACAGCAAAGGCAACACCTGAACAGTGCAGGTGATTACTGGAAAGAAGGAACTGTGAATTGGTATCTAAAAGGAAACAAATATTGGCAAAGGGCTGCTGCTTTCAGACATTCATCTTCAACCAGAACAGGCGTGATCAGAAAATCCCGTTTGTTTCATGTATTTGTTGTAGAGATTGAGCCTCTTGAATGTGTTGAACTTACTGTCCCAAAGCCAAAACCCATCAGGCACTCTGCTGCTGCCTTTTTAGCCAAGCAGATAGTCCTTGAGGGTTGAGCAATGTCAGAAATGGTCTCATCCCAAACAGGGACCATGTGGGACAGTCTCATTAATGTTAAGAAGCTTCTGTATTTTTGGACACCTGGAAGCTGAGCAAAGCCTTCAGTTAATACCTTAAGATGTACTGAGTGGTAAGAGATTGTGAATAAACAGATGACATATTATGAATTGGAGGATCCTGGTGGTGTAAAAATCGCATTTTCCAAAACCTTTGAATTTTGCAGGAAAGAATTTGTGTCTGCAAAATGCTTTTTTTTTTATTTTCCCCTGAGAAAAACCGATCTTTTCATGAGATAGAAACTGTTTCATAGTTATTGATCTCTCTGATTCCTTCTGGGTGGGGAGGAACCATGCTATCCTGTGATGCTGAACAAGGTGTGCTAATAGAGTTGTTAATCCTTTATTTCCCTCTGTAAAATTGATATGAGTTGAAGGCCTGAGCAGGCTACTGAAATGCTCCCTTTTGGCATTGTGAGTCCCTGGGACTCATTGAAATGGAAATCAGGTTCCCGAAGCATCACCCACAGGAAGAAGACCGAGATCTTGATTGATGGTTTTTACTTAAACAAGGAATGAAAAACGGGCTGAAGTTTTGGTGCAGGGGAAAATGGGCAGAATATCTTGAGAAGTGTGCTTGGTCACCGAGAGGCACCCTCTGCTCTTTAGCAGCCTTTAGAGAATTTTCCCAATTAAACACCATGCAGGAGCTTGGAAAACAGGGTCAAGAAAGCACAAATAGGGATGAGACACATCTTTGCCAAGAAACCATGTTTCTAAGGGTTTATGGGGAAAGTGTGTCATTTGGTTATTGTGAAAGAGCAAAGCAGCCTTATCTATGCACCAGCCTCTGAAAAACTGATGCCATGTCAAAATCCCCCTGCATTCTTTTTGAAGTGTTTGTTTTCTTTTCACCAGCAGTTTTGGGAAGTAAGATGTTGTGGTTTTCCTCTTAAAGCTGTACTGCCTGTTTAGGTGTTTGCCTCACATAGATCAAAACTGAGCAGGGAGACTAACGTTCTTTGTTGATCATCATGTAGTAATTTCTTGTGCAGGACTTGCCTCTGAAGGAAGCCAGAGAGGTCTTCATCACTGTCCAAACTTGTGGAGATCTCTCATCTTCCCCTCTAAACGGGACAGTTTGAATGCAGCTTGTTCAGGTCAGGGCTTTTTTTCATCTGTACCTTTTACCAGAACAGCATTACTTCTGTATATTATTTTTTCTCTCTACTTTTCCCTCTGTTGTGAGGTGTTCCATTGCCATTATGTGCTTAGAAGCACCTAAGGGTCCTGTTTCTCTATCCAGTCCTGAGGTAAACCAGCCTAGAACTATGTGTCCGGTGAAGTTGTCATTACTTGATCCTGGCCACAGCATAATGCCTTTGCCTAAGAGATACTTAAGAACCTTCAAAGGCTTCACCTTTGAACCCCAAGCTGCTCTATCAGAATTAATTAGAAACATACAAGTGCACATGATCTGGAGTGGTTTTTTTGTGGTTTCTCACTCAATGAATGTGCTAAAAAGTAATCTTATTGTAATGCTGACTGTTCCCATTGAAAATGACAGTTGTGTTTTTGCCAGAGTGAGGCTTCTAGCTGATGAGAGATGTTAAATACATAAGGTGTTGCTGCATGGTAAGTCACCCTACCTCTAGCTCTAAAACTAGAGATGCTAGTTGCTACACTTTTCTTTGTCAGAAGAAAACTGCCTAGCCCTAAAACTGTACAACAGCTTGAAGTTATAAATATACCCCAAATAATTGGAAAGCCTCCTTGAGTGCATCACTGATGGCAACACACTCAGAGATAATAGTACTGTTGAATTACGTTAACAGTTTTAGGGGAAACTTAGATTAAATTACAGCTGCTGCAAGCTAGGGACAGTGGCTCTGGAAAACAGGCACCATCTGGAGCCTGCTTGTATCCAGAGTTGCTTTTCTGGATCATCAGTAAATTAATCATTCCCCCCTCATCCCAGAGATTCAAGTGGGAAAACCTATCCGAACTTGTAAATCTTGTGTTCCAAAATGATTTTTGCCAACTCCTCTGAGCTTGCAAACACTTAGACTTGTGCTCTTAGTGAAACCAGTGGTTGTATTGTAAGGAAAGGTGCATGAGAAAGGGGGCTGAAATACTTCATTTGGAGTTGCCCTTCCACAGAGCACTTCAGTTTCCTTAAAATCTTTAGATCAAAAAGCCTGAAAGAGCCATCTGCGAGACAGAGAGCAGCAGAAATGCAGAGCACCAATGGCTGTGAAGGCTGGGAGAAGAATCCTTCCCCATGTCCCCTGAGGTTCAGCACTTGCACAGTGCAGAGCAAAGGGTGAAATGCAGCTGGCCTGGACAGCTGGGGAAATTCCTTCTTGGCCTGAAGTGTGGCCCCAGGAGACAGGTGAGACATTCCTCAATCAGGCCTTGAAGGGGGAAATTGAAAGCAGAGATAGGAACAAGCTGTGGGCAATTCAAATTGCTGTAATTATTCAGTTGCCTTTGCACCAGTGTGGGTGATGTGAAAATGAAGAGTGCTGATAATACAGTGAACTATTACCAGGGAATCTTCAGGATTTTTTGATGTCTTGCCTTGTTAAACAACTGTACTGAAATGTAGACCAGAATCATTGTAGAAGCTCTTCAAGTGCTGACTGGAAGACGACAGCTAATGCTTGGGAAGGAGGTTTCCCTAAACTCCTAGCCTAGCCTCACCTGACAGGTGCTGTTACTCTTTTAAAGCATTTTACTTCCCCATTGAGTGGGGTCAACCTTGAGATTCCTTACAGGCTGCACCTGCGCTCAGGTTTTCAAAGCCATTGTACAGAATGCTGCCATCCTTTCAGACCAGTGACAGCAGATGGCTTAGGATATGAGCAATGACTGAGCAATGGCTGTGCCTGGCTTTGCCAACCCAGCAGCCAGGAAGAAGGGGGCAAGATGAGCCTAGTCATGGGTGAGTGAACCAAGGTGTTCTGCAAAAACTTGAGCAGACACATTCACCTAGCTTTTGGTCTCAGCTATAGAAGCTAGGAGAGGTGTGTATACTTTCAGTAATGGTAGAGAGGGTCAGGCTTCCCCTGCTTTCTGGTGTGGTGACCCTAGGGCCAGGTACGTCCAAATAGGGTTGTTTAAAATGCGTATGAATAGCATACTGGGAGCCCTTAGCTTTATAAGTAACTACTTTTAAAGGCTTTTGAAATGCAGTGGTGGTGTCAGCACTGCTTGTTCAGACTTTCCACCCTCCTCCTTTGTTTTGCTGTTCGACAGGACAACATAGAAGCAGCTGTGAAACTGTGCTTGAAATAAAACCTGCATACCAGGTAGAGGGTTCTGTGGCATCAGCCAGCGGGTAAAAGGCAGGATCATGGTGGGCTGGCTCTATCTGTGGCAGTAGTGGGATCTGTTAATTGCAGTGGCAGTGGTAACCATTATCTTTGATTTGGTGTCTTGAGCGGAACAGCTTGGATCAGAGTCAGGCTGGGGAAGAAGGGCTCTCTGAAATGAAGTTAAAGCTGCACTGGTTGAACAGGTTTGGAGTTCCTTGGCTTTGGGAAGCTAGGTCGCTTTGCAGGTGCAAGAAGGGGAAGAAAGGAAGAACGCTCCTGATTTCTCATAAGTGGGGTAGGCTTATACTGGTTTTATTTTCCTTCAGTCTTGGAGACTGGCAGACCCTAAATGGTTTCAATCTGTGGGTCTGTGTGTGTTTAAAAGTAGGGGCCAAGCTGTAAAGGCATTTCTCAAAGAAGAGTATTTACTGAGAACTCTGTGAGTAATGAGTTGAGATCCTGTGTGAGGGCATGTGATGTTGTACTGGGTGCTCTCTGGTAGCAGCATCACCCTGACAATTCTGGTTATCTTATCAGTATCTGGGACAGCAGCTCTGCATTCACCTCCAGTTCTCAGCCCTTCCCCATCTCTTTGCTGCTTGCCTTGGTACTTGTTGCCTTAGTTGTTCAAGTAGTAGATCTTTGTTCCTGGCCTTCTGTTCCCAAGGCTCCCCCAAATTAGTGGACAATTAATGCTTCTCCCACCATGCTTTTGTTCAAAGTGCGTTGTGAATCTCTGCTTTTTCAGCTGTTATACACAGGCTTAAAGAGAGTAGTGTTGGATGTTGCTGGTGGAGAGGCAAGCTGCATGGTAACGGGGACTGTGGTGCAAGCCTCTGCCTGAGTGTATCACTAAATGGCTGGATGCTAATCTGAGTTACTTGGTAAACTGTTAACTTGCAGGATGCACAGGTCTTGAGAACTGTGAAAAAACCCTGGAGACGTGGGTCAGCTGGATAAGCTGTGAGGGAGCTGGAATTCCAAAATACAAGAATTGAGAGCTGAGAAAACTGTTGCCCTGTGGGAAGTTTTGAGAAAGGGAAAGAAGTTATTTCTACAGGTGGTTCATGGTCCTCTCACCTTGTAAAGCAGTGGGGGAGAGGGGCCTATCAGGAGACCAGGATGGTAAAAAGTAGCTGCCCAGGTCAGTAGGGGAATTGCAGGGGTCAGGAGTCCCAGTCTCACAGCACTAAACTGCAGGAGCACTAGAACAGGGGCAGGCAGGAGAGAAGTAGCGGCTGTTGCTGGGATCCACTTGTAGCACTGAGCTCTGTTAAACCTGTGTGAGAACCTTGCAGCCAAAGGAGGTGTTGAGCAGGAAGCTCAGCAGCTTGAGGGGAGTTTGTAATCTTGTTATTTGCTTGCTTGGAGGCTCTTTCCAGCACAAGTTGATTCAGCTGATAGATGAGTGGCTCTTTGGGCCCATGGACAGGAGGTGGGATCAGACTGCTTTTAACTGAAGTTCTGGGCCTGTGTGACTTGCTCAGCTGGCTTGTTTCACTGATAAATTGTTCTGATTACAGCATGTTCTGATAATATTGTATGAACTTGAGTGTTGGTGGTTAGCTGTCATAAAACATACCCAGAACACCAGTGAGATGATGATTAAGCAGTAGCTCGTAACTAAGCTGTGTGTGCTGTGTGTAAATAGTGGTTTAACAACAAAACGAAGCAGCAGAAGGGCAGGACAGGAAGAAAAGTGTTTCTGGAGAAGAATGCAAAATGGTATTTTGGATTTTGCAGGACATGTGGAGACTGTGGGTGGTTTGACTGGAACGTGTTTAGAGTTCTGTCCCTCTCGTGGCTGAGGGAGTGAGCGACGGGTGTACAGTACTGGTAGGAGGTTTGTTCCTGTGTAACAGATACATGTACAAGGCACCCTTCACATGTCCGCTGCTCTTGAAATGATAAATTTCACATATTATGTGAGGTTTCCAATGCACTGTGGTTCACACAACAGAAGCAGGTGAGAAAACAAAGATGCAGAGCTGGGCTATGGTGTGCCCTAGGATGACACAAGGTCTTCCTGCTTCTCAGCCACTTGTGCTTGGTGCAAAGACCACCCTACTTGGCCCACTCAGCCCCTCAGGGGATTTGCTGGTGTCTTACAGGTTACAGTAGCAGCCTTCTAGACTTGAGCAGCCTCATGTGAGCTATTTCCATCCTCCTCTTTGATGTAGCTGATATCTCTGCATGACTCTGAGTCAATCTGTGTCAGTCAGCCATCCCAGGAGCACATGCAAATCTCATTTAGGCTTTTACAGAGAAGATGCACAATTCCCTTAGTGCTTGTATACATTTTCCACAGTGTGGTATTTGGCTGCTTAGTCACAGAGTTATCTTTGTATTTTAAGAATAGACTTGACTATAGTCTCCTTGGCTGTACTGCAGAAGAAAAGACTTTATTTGCCTTAGCACAAGCACCTTGGTATGAGTGTCAGATGTGCCAGCAAATGTGTGCTTAATTAAGCAGGCTCCTTAATAGGTTATCGTTTTAGTGCTCTGCACTTGAGCCATGTCTCTTAAAGGACTGTTTAATGAATTTCTGAGGCTGACAAGTGATGTTCTTTGCTTGCTTGTTATGTAAAATTCATTAATGTCTCCCTTCGCATACGTTGTTGAATTACAACTGTTATGACTTAATCAGCTTATTGCAATTTATGGGATGGTAGAGCCAGTTAGGCTTTTCTTTTTACTCGCTGATCCTGTGCAGAATTAGCCTGTTTTAAACAAGCAAACAAATAGAAACTAGAGTTGTTTTGGTGACCCTGCTGAGAAATACCTTCCGTGACCCTCACTACCCGGGAACTTTTCCATAGCTGGATAACCTTTATTGTTCCCATAAAAGAGGGGAAAATCTGCCAGCAGTAAGCAACACTTTTGGTTTAGGGCATTGGTAGGACTCAGCCACCCTCATTCCTTTGAGCACAGAACTTAGAGTATTTTCTTCTTACAAGCAGATCTCTCTAGTGTCCGACTCATAAATACTTGGGGACAATTCCTTAGCTGTAAATTGAAGTGCTTCCACCAGCAGCTCTGAGAAAGGGCCAAAAAGTACCCCAGTTTTTCCTATGCTTCCTTGGGAATTATTCACACTAGTTGAAAGAATTGCCTCTTATGGATGGGCATAAATTTCCAAGGCTATGGGTGTCTGAAATGCCCATGCTAAGGAGGGTGAAGGAGGCTCATTATGTGACAGCTGTGGGTCAGAAGGGGCACAATGTCCCTTGAAGGTGGTCCTGTCTAGTGGAGGTAGCTCTAGGTAACCATGAGATTGAAGTATCATGGTCTAGATGTGCCTTCTATTGATTTTATTTCCTGTATCTTTGCAAAAGCCTAGTGTAAAGTCACTATCCATCCAGGCTATCCAGATTTACTTCCCTAATCAGAAGTTTTGCTGGATAGGAAAAGTTTTTAGTGGTCAAATGGTTTCTGTAGGATGACAATAGCTGCTGTGCACCCTGGGTATGCTGGGTGTCTTGGTACCCACTCCCTTGCAATGCCACAGTCTCTGTGGTCAGCACTGGAATGGCAATAGAGCAGTCTGAGCTCAGCAAGACAGTCATGACTAGGTAATGTGTGGAGGGTGCAGGGGTGAAAGTAATAATTATAGCTTGCCTAGAGCATATAGGGCATCTGTGGTAGATAAATAGGACTTTGCCCTAGGTCTGAATGGCAGCAGCATCCTTCCTTCCTCCTGTATTGATTTTCGGATTCCTTCATGCTCCATTTCTGAGCTTTACCTTTGTTATAAGAAAAGCTGCTTCAGTGGTTTCTCTCCCTTCTTATCTCTTGTTCCTACAGCTCTTTTGCTCCTTGTTCTTGTTTCTTGCTGTATGGTGCACTGAACTCCTTGGAAGTCAGCTGCTGCTGGAGAAGGCTGGACCTATTTGGAAACGGCAGCCCCAAAAGCCAGACTCTCCAGTATAACAAGGCCATTAAACCTCCTGTGGGAATATTTAAAGCTGCCCTTATCTGCCCTGCAGAGAGAAGCGCAGGGAGAGGCTGTTGCCCCATTGTTCCTCCTCCTGATGACACAGACTGGAATTGCTTCTCCTCCAGTGCTGCCTGCATTGGGTTGAAGCTCAGCTTTGTGTTGTCCTAATCCCTTCGTCAAGACCACAGCAACCACAGTAACTTAGAGCAGCCCTGAGGCTCTTCCCTTATTTTAACACGTGTCACCAGCACATTGCTCAGAGATCAAATCTTTAGTGAGACTCTGACCCTGTGTCTCAACTTCAACCTAAAATGTAACCCCTTGGTCTGGGAGATTTGGATTTAACATAAGCAACTGCTTACCAAATTCAAAGCCTTATTTCCCTTCTTTGATACCCTTCTCTCTTCTGTCATTTCATGTTTCAGCACGGGACTGTAGTTATTGCTGGGAAGAGTCAGTCTCTCTGGGAATTACAAATGTTCATGCAGTCTCATCATCATTTTTGGATCAGAGGGATGGGTTTGGAGGGAAGATGCAGTTTTCTCATGCTGTAAGATTTTTCAAGATTTTTTTTTTTTCAGTATTTTCCTCCCAGACTGGAATGAGTTTTGCTGTAGTTTTGTGTTTCCTGGTAATTGTCAAAAATACCCAAACTGGTTGGCACCAGCAGAAAAGGCACATAAGGTACCCAAATTTCCTAAACCAAGAAGGTTTCTGGTCCATTCCAAAATGCCTCCCCCTCCCCAAATGTTCAGCTCTGAGATGGCTAAATGTGATCTGTTGCCATAGCTGGATTAGACCTCAGTTATGATGAGTACTGTGAGAAACCTCCTAGGGGAATTCCTGCCAGGCAGTACCGGCATCACTTGCTGACTAATTTGGGAGCTTCCTCACGTAGCGTGGCTGCATAGGACAGTAGGGCAAAGCCTTGGTGCCGCAATCCTGGAGCCCAGCTCTGGCTCACAACTCCATGAGGGAAAGCCCTATGCCATCCTAAATCCCTTTTATCCTCCACATTCCCCAGAATGTGAATGAGCTCACCCCTCTGGTGCTGGAAGGGTGTTCCTGCTGATAGAGAGGTGACCTGAGCTCAGGGCAGCAGTGGTGAAGCAGAAGGAAAGACATGAGCCATGCTGGTGCATCCAGGTCTAGACCTGCCTGCTGCCCAGTCATGCCCTGTGCTGTTGCTAGCTTGTGATAAGTCTCCAGTACTGATGTACACAGTGGGTCTGGGATGAGATTATACTCACTTATGTGCTCCTGACTGCACTGATTCCTTGACTGCTGCTCTCCCATTGATGTTGGTGGATACTGAGAGTGTGAGATCCCAGGCAGGAGTGTAGGAGCCAAAATATGTACCTACAGCGTTCTGAACCCTGAGGAACCTCTTGGCCATAGACTGGCTGCCAGCCTGCAGAGAGGACAGAGGAGAAGCCTTCTTTGGAAAAGACTGTGGGCTTTGTGTAGCTCAGGAGCTCACCAGAAGTTGCTGGAATAAACAGGAGAGCGTCATTCACCCAGGGAGCTATTCAGTAGTGGGACAGAGATTTACTTTGGAGCTTTTGATTTAATTTGTCCCATGTAGCATGCCTGCCTTTTCTCTATTTAAGTTATCTTGTCCTGCTTGTACCTTTTTAATGCTCTAATAAAACCCAGCCATGGGGCCAGAGGCTTTTGACTTTTGGCTTGGCTGCAGTTCTACCTCCTCAGTCTGTCTGATTTAGCCCAGTCCGGAATGGCTTTTAACAGATGAAGAGACCAAGCACTTCTCAAAGTTGCCCTGCATGCAAGGAGCAGAGCTTGACAAGCATTGTGGTTATCATGGTTCTAGCTCCCTGCCTGCAGGGGTGTTTGCTGCCTGCAGTGCTCAAGATCTGCTTTTGTATGTACTGATTTTGAGCTGTAGGTCTCTTCCAGGAAATCTGTACTTGGCTTTATAACTTCCTGGGAGTACGTTGTATATAGGAAAACCTCCTCCTACTGTATGGGAAGGAGCATTCTCTATTGTACCCTGTTAAAGATATGTATAGATTGTTTTGTTAAAGGAACTTCTGATGAGTACACGAACTTGGAGTTTTCAGGAGCCTTGATGCAGTGGCTGCATCTCATTGTGGGTGTGGTGTTTGTGGCATGGGCTCTGCCACATGGATCTGTCCCTTGGTTAGTCTGGGATCCAAGACACAGAAACCACAGTGTGATTTGGTACCAGAGCAGCTGGTGCAACAGGGTGGCCCAACGTTGATGCATTGGACACCTTGAGCTAGTAGATACTGTTTTAAGTAAATGTTTTGGGTCAGTGCTTTGTTGAGCAATGCGTAACAAGGGAATGTCCAGGATGATGAACCTGTTCTTAACATTCTAACTGGCTCCCAGCTGCTCTCCACCCAAAGCTGACCTTGCCCTTCAGCCAGAGCACTGCTCATCGTGATTGCTGGGTGTCCTTTTATTTAGTGCAGCAGAACTAAATTCATCGCATGGAACTAGAGAAAGATATAGCTTTTTTTTTCTAGCTTCCCAGCAGTAACAGCTCCTTGAATGGAGACTTTACCTCCTCAGCAGTTTACATTGGCATACCTTGATGTTTGCGAGGAATGAGACTTGATAGAGGTGCCGAGGGTAAAGGAGGCTTGAGAAAAATGCTGTCAGAGTCTCTAAATCCTGCCCCTTCTGAGGCTCTCTTGTTTTTACAAAGCTGTTTGGATGCTGGTTGTGCAGTATCTGCTGTCCCTTGTGAGTATGAGGGTCAGAGCAGAGCAGTTAAGTGATGTTTTGCATCTCAGAACTGGAAATCTCTCTTGGCTTTTTGCAGGAAGCTTCAAATGTGTGTTAGAAAAAAACCCCAACCCAGTAACTTTCTTAGAATTTCTCCTAGGAAGACAAGTTTGGAGAGGGAGAGAGGGAAAATGGATAGTTCTTTTGTCGATTCCATAAGATTTTTTTTTGGCACAGAATTAAGTCTTTTTGTGCATTCTGTTTCCTTTTACCTTCCTTATGTGGGCAGGTGGGAAGAAAAAATGGCACAGCAGCAGCAAAAGGGGGTAAGGCTGAAGAGAAATCATCTCTGCTTGCTGTCATTAGGTGCCAGGCAGTCCGCCTATACAGATACTGGTGTCCATCTGGTGTGGGAGCAGTGGTGTAAGCCCAACCCAGCAGATCTCCAGGTGCCAGGTACTTTTGGGTGGCATCACATGTTGAGGGTTTCACAAAGAGTGTGGGTAAACATACTGAACAAATACAGTCATTCCTCCTGTCTAGCCCCATCCTGTCAAGCACAAAGTGCAGATGCAGAATACAGCAGCTCTCACAAATTAATTCTTTCCCCTCTTCTGTTGTTGCTTCTCCTTTCCACCTGTACTTTGTGAGCAAACCAAGGCCAACAGCCTTGGCCGAAGTCAAGCAATGTCATGCTGGCCCAGTTCTGCCCACTGTGCGGATAGTGGCTCCAGCATCCCCGTACTGCAGACCTGCACCCAGCTCTGCCTCCTCATGTGTCTTGCTGAACTCAGGAAAAGGGTTTGTTACCTTTGCTGGGGCAGAAATGTGATCCACAATAGCTAGTTTGATAGGGGAAGAAGGTGTGAAGTAACCAGCTCTTGCTTATACGTGTGCTCCACAGATCTTGTGAACCTAAGTATGTGAGGAAGAATTGGGACTGGGTAACTCTTGTGCCCCTCTTCAAAGTGACTGTTAAAAAAAGGCTCAAGACTAGTGGAATACCAGCATGTGACGGATCGGAGGTACTGCAGTTCAGATATGGGACATTGTTCCATGCTGCTTGAAAGCCTAGGTTGTCAGAAGCAGTCAAGAAACTGAAACTGAAGCTATAGATAAGCACCAAGTGATTGCCACGTGGTTTTAGTTGAAAAGTGCTTAAATAGCTCTGACTTTGGTGCAAACCCCACAAAGTTGTTTGATTTCTCTGACGTGTATCTATTAAAAGAAGGCCTTGTCTCTTTCCTCCTTGACTGCTGGGGAGATTCTTGAGGGCACGGGTAGGAAGATGGGAAATACTATTTCTGCAGGTAGTATGTGAGCAGAAAAGAAGAGTCTCTGAAGTGGGATTATGGATAAATGCCCCTTTTGGGTCCTTGCACAGTTTGGTCCCAGATTTGAGAAATGGGTCTTGAAGGAGCACTTGGAAACTTGAAAAAGATGAGTTTCTCAAAGAACTATGAACTTGTGCAACAGCATAAAGCAGCCCTCTATGAGATGCAGCAGCTGTTTGCTCGGTAACATGAACTGTCCAGCTGAAGCACAGAGTGGTGATGGTATAACCTGTGCATTCAGTTCTGCATCTGGTTTTTGGGATGCTGAGGGGCTTGTTTGGGCTTCTGTTGAAAGAAATGGAGATGACCTTGGTGTTACCCAGATTCTTCAGCTCCCATCTGCTGGTCTGGCTGCCACCATGCTGGGTTCCCACAGTGGTGGCTTTTATTATCTGTCCAGGTTGAAAGAAAAACATGTATGCTTGAATGGCTCTGCCTTGGAGCCAAGGCCACCGTGGTGGCACTATAAGAGAGGGCACTGTGCCATGGCCTTTTTCAGCTTGAGCACTGTGAGGAGTCCAGCAGCATTTTGTTTGTGGGAGAAATCCCTCTGGCATTCTGCGTTAGGGCTGGATTTACTGGAAACAGGTCCTTGATGAAAACCTTTCTTGCACAACGCTTTTCCCACCTACAGGCAATGGTGGGAATTTGGACTGGCACAGTCCAAAAGTCTTCAGCAGCCAGCTGTTTTGTAGAGGTCTGGCAAGGAGGCTCCAGAGCTGGAGAGCAAGACTGAACTTAATGTTTCTTTAATTGGGGCCAGTGCTGTGAGCCCATGTATCAATGAGTAGGTGATGACCCTGCAAGTTCCCAGTCCTGCTTACTTGTAATAGCTCCTTGGGGCTGTGTTTGTAGGAGTATTCTTGGAAGAAGCTTGTTATACAGAGTGATGGGTGGAGGCAGCTGAATTTGCAGACCAAGATCTTGATAGTTTCTGAGAGGGATGGTGGTGAGCTCCTTCAGTACTGCTCTGATCTTTTCAAATGGGTAGGGTTGGGGAGAGGCAGTGTATATCCTGTGCAATTCTGGAGAAGTCTGTGACTCTTGTGTGGTAGTATTCCTGCTTCCCATGGCAGCCAACACCAGCAGTGCAGGTGTATGTCTACATTCCTGTTGACTCAGCCCCTATAAGTTCACAATGAAGGCTTCAGTTTCCTCTTTAATTGATGTGGTTTGCTCTGCCCTGCTGGAGACCATGTTTATGGACTAAATTGTGACTGTGGCCCCAGCATGTTACTCATGTCTACACAGATGAGCATAGACAAACCTGAGCTTGTCTGTCTGTGCAAAGATGAAGTTGAATGTGTGCCAAACATTTCCTAGCATGGAGTCTGAGCAGAAGCAACTGCCTGCCAGGCTCTACATAGCTCCAGTCACAACCCATCAAAGTAGCTCTTGTAGCTGAGAAGGTGGTTGCATCCCTGCTGCACATCATGCGTACCCCCTGGGACGCCCTTGCTGTACAGCTTCCCTGCATGTAGTCATTTGGCATTAAATCCCATCCAAGAGTAAGAGGTGTTTGGGATTTGCAGGTTTCTGGGCTCACGGCATACTCACGGGCATCAGGATCAGGTGCCACATGATCTCTGCTCCTCAGGATAGCTCTCAGGGCTCAGGTACAAAATGAACATCTCTCTTGGAGCATATCCTTACTCCAGAGTAAAAAGTAGCATCTCAAGAGGGCTAACCTTTCGTATGCAAGTAGAAGGCGGTGTTTGGATTTCAGATCTTCCAAAGAAGGTGGACAAGCCAGCTGTGGTTACTTGAGGTCAGAATGGTTGTTCCAGACGAAGGTAATTCTTTATGTGGGCTATTAGTGCATGCACCAGCTTCAGCCAGATGGGGATAGATTTGAAAAAGAAAGTTAAGCATTATATTGTATTAATAGTGAGAGTATCTCAAAGCTAAGGAGAGGTCTGTCCTTACCCCTCTGCCTGGTCACTGGTTTTTGGGTGAAGAAACAAATGTAAAATGCAGAAATACAACACTGAGATGGGACATGTATAACGAACCTTCTAGAAGTGTCTCCACTGACTCACTGTCTGACTTCAGTTGACTTGACCTTCCAGACTGGGGCCTGGATGATTTACCAAGGTCTGTAAGCATAGCATGGGCTGGCTGGTGACAAGAGAAGGACCAGCCCCTCGAGGTGGCAGAGAGATCCCCCAAGCAGCATCGTGCCTCAGAAAACGCCAGTTGTCTGAGACGGAACAATTTCTGCTGGAAAATGTTGGGTTTGATGAATTTCGGTTGCTGAAAAATATTGGAAGAAAATGTTTTGAAAACCGTTTGACCTTTTCTAAATGGCAAAGTTTCAATGTTTTTAGGTCCAAATGCTGCTTCATTTGGATAGTTAGCATTAATTGAAGGTTATAAAAAATGTTGGAACTGAAATGAAATTCCTGAAAATGAATAGAAACAAAATGTTCTCTTCCTCTTTTCCTCCCCCAGAGTTCTTATTTCTGGGGAAATGGTGAGGTTTTTTGACTCTTCCAGAACTGGGATATTTAAATCCTCACAAGTTGTTGTAGGAGGGTGTCCCACCCGCTTTGTATCCACCTTCTCCACTGCAGTTGCTAATATTAAAATGATTTGTATTTTGTTGTGTGATGGAGCTACAAGCATTCTTCAGGCATCCTGAAGGCAGAGTCTCTGGTTCTGCAAAGGGATTGGGATGCAGCTGGTCCCTGCAGCTCTCCCCAGTGCTGTCTTGGCTTCTTGGCAAGTCTGGTATCTCCTGATGTGAAAAGAAAGAGTGTGAGCAGAGTGCTGTGGCTAAGTGACAAACATGCTGTGTTTGCTGAACTAACACACTGGGAAAGCATGAAATGATCTCTTTCAATGCAGCATGGCTAAAAGGAGCCAGTTGTGTGTACAAGTTAGAAGCAGGGGCTCATGTCTAAACATAAAGACTATAAGGTAAATAGGACTGTGCAGTAGGGGATGCCTTAAAAGCCCCACCAAGAAAATACTGCTCAGTGGTCCAGAACTACAGGCAACAGGAATTTCATCTGGCTAAAGTGGTTGGAGCGAAAGCCTGCACATGTGTGACATTTGCACTTACCAGACATCTTACATTCAGGTAAAAGAACTGGAGTACAGAGAGCAGAAGGACCTGAAGCTGCAAGCTTCATCATCTTTAACTGCATTGAGGTGAAAATATACATTTCTGTCTCATTTCTTAAATGAAAGGATTAATGTAAGGTCTGTCATGCAGGGTGTGACGTGGAGCAGGCTGTGCTGCCTTCCCCAGCATCCCAAGTCTGTTGCTGTGTTTCTGGCTGGTGCCAGGAGCATTTGTTGCTCCTCTGATTTCCATATTATTGTACTGGCTCCTTGGTTGGGGTATATTGTTTCTGTTTTTGAGGTGATGTGAGACAGCTTTATTTTACCTCTTGAAATCTCCTCAGTAGGAACAAGAGTTTGCACTTCAACTGTCTTCATATCAGGGAGGTACCAATTTGGATTTTAGCCTTGTGTGAAGGTCATAGAGTTCAGCTTTGCCTGCTTGGGATGTTCATGAAGTGAAAAAGTGTATCCCCTCCAAGTCCACATAAACTTGCAGCAAGGCTTTAGTGTCAGTAAGTGCAATGGGTTTACAGGTTTCAAAGTCATAAGCTTCAAGGCAATTGCTGCAAATTAATGTATAGAGATGGTAAAATGATCTTTGTGCCAAGGGTGCTCCTAAAGGTCTCTACAAGAAGGCAGCGTTGGTAAGCCATAGTCTGCAAGCAGAGTTTGGGGACTGCTGTGTATGGTGAGGTGCAATATTGCTATGAACAACTAATACTGATTTCAGGTTGGGGCAGTGTTGGTTTTCTCTTGGTCATTGATCTGTTTCTGAAGTGGGGAGCATTTTGAAATCCTTGTCAAGCTGATTTACCCCACAAAGGGCTCCTGTGGGATAGCTGTTCTCTAATAGCAAGCCCTTTCTTCTTCATTCCTCTGTTGGTGTTGGCAGAAATGGCAAATATGAAAAGGCTGTGATGTAAGCTATTTAATAGTGGGATATTTAAAAACAAAATGGCAGTGTGCTTTTACAATGTAACTACTGTGATTTAAATATGTAATTTAAAACCAAGAATGGCAAACAACAACGGAAAAAATCCATGTGGAAATCTGAAGGACTTTTTCAGATGTTTTGCCTCACTTGGATGGATGCAGTTATGGTGGGAAAATGAAGGGGCACAAATAAAGAGGGCCTAACATGGCAACATCAAAATATGTAATTTCTAGGAGAGATACAGAGCTGTATTATGTGTATTGGCTATATTCAGTGCAATAGTTATGATTAATTTTGAAGCCAGTTTCTCTTCATTCACCTAATGCTTCTCACCGATCACTCTGAGCTGCTGTTGTCTTAATGTGTCTCTTGGTACCGAGTCTGCTTTCTAAAATGCATCTTGCAGGTATTTTGGGTGCCCATGTAACTTGTGCCTTGGCAGCCATTAACTTCATCTGAATGTTTCTCTTGCTGAACATTTGTTCTTTGAAGCAGAATATAGATGATGTTGTATTCTGGTGGGGTTTTTTTGTGCTTCAGAATCACCTTGAGCTGAGAGGATGATACTGTCTCTTCTATGAGTAGCCTATGTTTCTCTGAACAGTTCCTTTGATGAATAGGATGGAAGGCTTATACCAAGAAATTACAACTTTCCCCATCTGCTGGTTTTCCCTAATAGTTAACATTACCTTCATTTCTGCTTTTGTTCTAAATACATGGTGCCATGGGTTCAGCAGCAGCAGTTGTCTTTCCCCTTTAAGCAGTAGCTGGTGTAGCACTGTGTTTTGGATTTTCGGCTTGGGAACAATGCTGATAACACCAGTGTTTATAGTTATGGC
>JASSUY010033422.1:31762-47905 GCA_032466535.1 Forpus xanthops
CTTATCTCAACCTGTGGGAGTTGCATTCTTTTGATTCTCCTTCCCATTTCCCCGGGACTGGGGAAGAAAGAGGTGGGAGAGAGTGAGCAGAACTGTTTTAGAGCCTCAAACATGGGCTCGTAAACTTTATTGCTGTGGGCACTTAACCGCAAGAGCATGGGCTTGGACTGTGTCTGAACAAAGCAGTGGAGCTCCCTCTCTCCTCACTGTGCCCTTCTCCCTTTAATGCTCAGCAGGCTTCACAAGCCATGTGGCAGGGTGCCATGATACATGAACAACTCATGGTAGTGCTGTGAAGCACATGGTGGCTGCAATGAGCAGCCTGTGGTGTGCTATGCAATGCTCCTGAAAGGTGGGGAGCTGTGGGGGATGCTGAGAAACCATCCTAAGCCAGGGTGGTGGTGTGTCTCTGAATTGTTGATTTAGTGTGTCCATTGATTTCCAGCATTTTATTCTGCTCTGGGCATTGGCTTGAAGAACTGGAATCTGCTTTTCCTCAATTATGGCATTGAGGACTGGACTGTTATCATCAGAAAAGGACAGAAGCTCAGAACCTGAGAAACTCAAAGGTTTTGGCTTATAAGGGGCCCTTCAGATCAATTGAAAACATCTGATGGGATTTTACAACTTCAGCGTCTTTGCTTTCAATTTGTATTCAAAGAAATTCTTTAGGCTTAAAAATCAAAACCCCACTTGCCAATCTATTCTCGTATCAAGTTCCATGAAAACTACTTGCTTCCATGTTCATTGTGAGCTGCTGTGCCAACTGATCGGAAAATCTTGTGCAGGGTTTCAGCTGAGTGCAAGGGTTTGTACAGAGTTTTCTGACTTGAAAGTTTCACATTTTTCTTGGGAGTGCTGCAGAATCGAAGCTGTAACTTGAAAGGCTGAGGGGAGTGTGTGTGTGTGTAAAGTAAGCTGGGCAGTCACAGGTCTGTAATGCAGCCTGATTTCTTGTGTTTTCATGTTCCCTACATAGGTTTATACTTTTTCATGGGCATACAACTTGGAGTTATTATTTGGCTTTTCTGTCAGCAGTGTCTCTGTCGTCATTATTTTCTGCAGATGTAACTCTGTGTATGAGAGTTCCACAGAAAAGTAATATCCTCTCTTTTGTGGGACTTTGGAAAGCAGCAGGGAAATCCAAACCAATCCCATCCCCCTATTGAGGTTCACTTTGAGTAATGACTGCTTTGTTGTTTCCTTAGTGCATAGCTTCAAGTTTGGAAGCAGAAGCAAAGCAAGCAGATTCTGGCCAGCTCTTTCACCTGCCAGCAGGGCGCATTTCTTAGGTTTTACTGCTTGAGTGCCCAAAACTCTTCCTGCAAGACATTAACGAAGCAATTAATGGAAAGCACTTGTAGGTATCACCATAGAGAATAATTGGTCTTCTTTTCATGTAAAACTCATCACTGAGAGCTACCTGGTGCATCTGGCCCTCTAAGGTGGGACTTTGTAAAGTCCCAAAGTACATGGGCTTTGGGCAGTTACCCTTCTCTGCCTTTGTAAAATGCATCAAAAATGTGATCTAATGATGTTACTAATTACTACTAGCTTAGTACTGACAGTGCTCAAGTGGTGCTTGTCAGAACAGCAGCAGTATCTGGTAGAGCCTTTTTAATGAAGGGAGCTTGCTAGTTTGGTTGTATTAGGCAGCTTGCTTTGAAACACTGCTCCTGAAGCTCAGGAAGAGGAGGAAGCTGCCTCCTGTAGCTGTGCTTAAGGATCCTCCTGACTGTCCAGTGTCAGCCCTGCACAGGCTTTCAGACCTTGAGACATGTTCACTCTGGCAGGTAATGAGAAGTAGCAATCTCCAGGACCATGGATTTTAACAAGTCCTCTTTGTGTTTGGAAGTTGATTTTTGGGTACTCCCGCATGTTTGTGTGAAACAGTGGTGCGATGATTTGTCTCTTTGGCTGTTTCAGAGCAGGGCATGATAAAGTTTTGCTACCTGAGCAATGAAGGTAGCTTAACAAACACCAGAGCCCAGAAGGCTTCTTGTTCTTCCCAAGTATTGAGAGAATATTGTGTTCTGTCTGCTTAAAGCTGTCTCTGACAGGACGGGCTTTGCTGGTTAAGGAGAGCTGATGTTCCAGTCTGACCAAAGTTCCAGTATGTAGCCGGCAGAACTGTAGCAGGCGCACTCCTCACCATCAGAGCTTCTGCATGTGGTGCTTCAGCCTGGGAGCTGAAATGTAGCACAAGGGTAAGCCAGCATCACCAAATCTGGACAACTCAGCCCTTTAGCCTTGAAGTTTACCTGCCTCTGTCTGCACCTCAGAATGGGCAACTGCCCCAAGTCTGTCGGTAGCTCTGGCTTGGGTGGGAAAGCAGAGGTCACAAACAGTGTGGTCCCAGGAGGCATCAGAGCGTTGGCAGTCCCTGTCACAGGGTTTATTTAAGTAGCTCATTATTTTACAAAGATGCTGCCTGCAAGGGAAGAAGGTTACCAGCCATGGATGAAACAGAGCCTGAGATTGGTGAAGAGCAGCATCCGCTGGGTGTCAGAGTTGAGGACTGAGCTGGGAAAGTGCTGTATGTGCATGTGGCTTTGCCAGAGTCCAAGGGTTGTGCCTGTATGTTATCTGCCAGTGATGCTGGAGTCTTCTGAAATGCTTCTGTGTGTGCCTGTGCCCGAGTGAAGTGCATCCTGATGAGGGGATGAGCAGAAAGGAGGTGACCTGGTGCAGATATCCTAGCATGCCTGCTTTGTAATCTACCTTTTATGGATGCAAGCTTAAGTTCAAAACTTGTCACCTAGGATTCTTCTCACATGCCCTTTCTATCCTGGGCTGCAAAGGGTCCAGCAATAGGAAATGGTAGGCTTAGTAAAGAAAAAACTGTGCAGGATAAAGGTGGTGTTTACTTTCTCATCTCTTACTGTGTTGCCTGTCCCCATTCCAGGCCAAATCTCACTTTTTAAGAACTCTTTGGTCATGATAAAGACAAATGGATAAATTATTTTAAAATCCTGGTGCTTTTAAAAGGGAAGGTTTTCTGAGGAAAATGTGGCAGTGGTAATTGTGCAATGGAATCAAATCAGTTCTCTTGCAGATAAATTACAGTATGAGTAATATGGCAGCCTACCTGCCAGAGTCCTCCCCAGGGCTCTGGTGGGGTCTGGTACATCTCCTTCCTTCCTGACCAAACTTGCAGTATGATTCCAGTGTATCATAGCTGGTTATCTGCCCCTGAGATGCTTGTGCCCTCCCTGTGAGCTGTGGTTATTGGGTTTGTACATCCTGAGTGAAACCAGGGCTGAGACTGATGCAGTGGTGGTTTCTGAAGTGTTTCTGAGGCCTGGAAGCTGCTGTGCTTCAGGGCAACTTTCACACCTGAGGGCTGTAGTGATGGTGGAAGATATACATGAGGATCAAAAACAAAGGATGGAGGTGGGAAAGGTTGGTGTGCTGGTGAAACGGGCCAGCACAGAGGAGGGGGAGTGGAGGGAGAGGGTTTTGCAGATGCAGCTCTCCTATGTTCTTATCTACCACCCTGGCAGCAGGCTCAGTGCTGAAACATGGCTCTTTGGGAACTGACCCAACGTTTAATGAAGGCAGACAGGAGATGCAGTGTGTTTCTGGCTCTTGGGGGGCCCTTTGTCTCTTAAGGCTATCTCTGAGGAGGCACATCATCACCCAGCCCTGTGCCCCTGTGCTGGGTAAGAGCTTTTGAAGTCCTCTGTTTGATATGCGTCACTGCCTCTGTCACACAACACAAGACATTCTCTGTTTTTTTCCAGTTCTCTGCTGCAGTTTCACCCACCTGGTATCACCATCAGAGATGAAAGAGAGCTGAATCCTGTGTCATGAAATAACTGGGGTTTGGGGAATGTGGTTTCTTAAAGAGAGTAATTAGCACCTTCAGAAGGCCTTAGCAGGAGTGAAGATGAATCTCTCCCTCCTGTGCACAAACTGAGCTTTGTTTTATTTAACCAGCTTGCTGATGGTCACAGCTCTTCTGCTGTGATCTGGCTCCAGGCTGTGCTTTCTGTGGCTGCCGTGGCCTTGGCTTCTCACCTGCGGTGGCAAGCAAGGACAAAGAGGCTTTGCCCGCTACGCTTAAGCATTCCTCTGAGGTCAGGGCGTGCTGCCCGTATCTCAGGGGGCCACACAGCCCCCACAGTGACAATAATGCCAACTGTAGTAAGGTATTTGTTTAAGTTCAGGCTTTTGTCAGTAATGCCTAATAAAGACATGCAAACAGAAACCAGTGTGACTTTCAAGGGCATTGTTAAATGTCTAGGGAGGGGGATTCCTGGTTTTGCTGCTAGTAGCAGGAGGTGGCTCAGAACTTGTGCACTGGAGTGATGAGCATGTAACTAATAGGTTATCTTTTGTCTAAAGGCACATGGGTTCTGGCAGCGGAATAGTAAGAGGAGCTAGAAACATGGTGAGTATGGTAGGTGGGATGACCTAGTCTGGGAACTCAAGATGTGTCAGGATGTATGAGCAGCTGCTGTCCTGCTGAAACCAGGGTGCTTGCAGTTAATGTTTGACAGTGCTGTGTGTCAGGTGACCTCTTGCAGTTTAGAAGTCAAGTCATGCATGGAATTAACCAAAGGAAGAAGTCATATGAAGGGTTAGGGTGAGGTACTTAGCCAACAGGCAAAGCAAACAAATGATGAATAAGAGTTAAAGCAACACTTCAGGTTATAAGGGAGACTCTTCTGAGAAGCTGTTTCCAATCTCTTGTCTTTCTAAGTGAGGGAATTGTGAGCACAATGAACTCTGCAAGGTCAATAATAAAACACATTCACCTTGGATCTTGGTATTTCTGCTGTGCAAGCAAACAGTACTTCACATGACTGCTGAGAAGGAAAAGCTTATTAAAGAATTCTTGTTTACTTGGCCTAGGTTCATCTTTAATAGTCAACAGCAGACAAGCCAGGCTGGAAAGAAAAGCTCTGGAGGGATGAAATGACTTGATCAAGATTAAAATAAGCCGAGGCTTGATACCAGCACTTGTAATTCCCAGTAGGAGGAGCCTGCCCAGTTGACCAAAAACCCCTCTTGCTCGTGTTGCTGGCAGAGATCCTCAGCTCAGAGGAGGGTACAGATGTAAAGCTGGTCTTGGTGCCTGCATACTTACAATGGTGGCTTGGAGGGTTGTGAAGCAAACCAAAGTGAGGGGAGAAGCAAGTGCTGCATAGCTGAAGAGTCTGGACAGTCAACTTCCAAGAGGATTGCGTTGAGCTGCTGGGATGTGAGGGTGGGGATGAACTTGTCCTTGGAGAAGATTCTGCTGTTGTAGTCAGGGTGCAAAGGGATTGAAGGCAGCCTTCTGTATTGATGCCTCTGCTCAACATATTATGTTTCTGCAGGTTTCACCCCTGCTTGTCCTCTTTTGGGGAAGTTCAGCCTCTGAAAGATACTGTGCCTGCATGCCATAGTTTTAGGATCAGGCCTTAGATGCTCAGCAGCACCTGAACTCTGTAGGAAAGAGGCAAGGTAAAAACTTATGATTAGTGCTTTAATGGCAGCTTCTACATATGTAGGTAAAGTGAGGGACTTAACTCATCCCTGTCACGCCTTCTTAAGAATGGTACTGGCCAGATTGAGCTGGTGTCAGGAATGCTGATGGCGATTCCCCCTGGCCTTTCAAGCTTTCTCCTACTCTGAACTAGGGAAGTTCAAGGCGCACAACTTGGGAGAAGCCAGGCTTCAACTGCTAAGAACTGCACAGTTCAGTGTCATGTCCTGCGTTTTCTGGTCTGCTTAGAAAGAAGAGTGATATCTCTGGGGACACCATGTTGGACAGCTTGAGGCTGATTGACTTTTATTCTGTCTAGTAGCTTTGCAGTTGATATCTATGTCTTCTAAAGTCTGGTGTGAATCATGATCCAGGCACTGATCCGTATTGTCAATAGCTTAGCAGAACATGCCCATGTAGCTGTCTGGGCAGGTGGAGCAGTGTGTGTTAGCAGAGGTGTTCTTCAGGTTGAGTCGAGATTGGCTTCTTGTCTGTCTCCTAAAGGACATCTGTAATTGGCTGATACCCAACATAGTCTCCTGGGATACCCACTCATCACCTGGAACCCTCTTACACATGGCTGCGGTACTTCTGGAGCAGACATTGCTTTCCTGTGGATGAATCTGTGTTCTTGCTGTGGCTGTTTCTGAGGGAGCGTTTACCACACACTTGCTATGCTGACAGCTTAGCTGCTCTGACAAACTTTTGCCTGAGATTGAAGAGACAAAAATACAGTGTTTGTTACTAATGATTGCCCCTGTCCTCTTCAGTCCACATCACTTTGCAGTCTGACATGGTCAAGTTACAGAATCAGTGTTCTTAGAGGATGGATTCGTTTTATTTGTGACCAGGCAGTCCTGGAGACACAAGCTGCCAAGTATCTGTCAATAATCAACTGGAGGATATCTTATCTTTTTCTTTTTTTTCCTTGGCTAAACATATTGTAAGGGCTAACACACCATGAATAATAGACAGTCATAAAAAAACAGATCCCCTGTAAATCTGTCCCAGCTGTTACTAGGCTGAATTTATGACAGCAATATATAATCAACTGTTTTCAAGAAGAGGCTTGCTAGAAGTTGTGTGTCTAGCAAGAGACGTCTGCTTTCTGGTCTCTAAGAGTCCATCTGGAAATGGAGAAATATGGGAGGTTGTAATGCAGACAGAGACATAGGGCCCTTGTTTTCTGTCTGAACCCACAGCTGTTGTGCTAGCTGTCTAACCTGAGACAGCCACCGGGAAAGGGATTTGCAGTCTCCATCTTCTGTGCAGTGTCTGGTATAAGCACTGCTTGAGAGGTCTGATAATGCTCTTGCTTTACCTCCTTCTCTTGCTCTGCAGTTTTTTCCTCTCTGTATTGTGTGATGCAGATATCTCAACCACCATTGCAAATGAGTTGTTAACTGTTGTACGTCTTTCTGGCTATCTACCTCTGCATTAAGGGAACTTGAATTTTCGTTGATTTGTGCTTGAATTCAGGCTTGAATTCGGGCTTGAATTCAGCTTTCTGATCGTCTCTTTGGTGTCCTCATTCTCTTGGCTGCTAGACCTCTTGGTTTTTAGGTATTTTCCTGCTCTCCGGACTTTTTGCATGCTGGCCTTTTTAGGGGTCTGGCAAATCATAAGTCAGCACTTTTCTAACCTTAGAATAGCTTTTGAACAAATACTTGTTTGAATCATAGCATCATTTAGGTTGGAAAAGACCTTTAAGATTGAGTCCAGCTGTTAACCCAACACTGCCAAGTCCACCACTAAACTATGGCCCTAAGTGCCAAATACATAGAAACTCTTTTTCATTTTCATTCTAGTGTTTGAGATGTTAGGCTCCATTTTTTAATGTGATCCTCTGTGTAGCAGTGATGGCTTCTGTTGTTATATAAAAACATGGCTCCATCAGCTCTGAGAGGGTCCTGGGGAAAAGCTGAGCATCAGGAGCTGTCTCATTCAAAAAAGCCTGCATGGGAAAATGATTGTGTCACATCATAGTAGAATTATATGTTAGGATTTAGGCTGCTGACAGATCAGGCTGGTGGGGCTTCACATTGCTAACTTGGAGCAAGTATCTGAAATGCCTTTTTAGTGTCTCAGGCTTAGTGGAATCCAGCATTATGGGAAGTCATTGAGGTTATTTCTGCATCCAAGCAACTGTATTGACACAAACAGCATGCAAGTTCAGATAAGGGTAATCAAATTGTATGCCTCAGGTTGTAAGATGCTATCTGTGTTGGTTGGTGAAGCATGCTCTCCAGTGCTTGCCATGAGTGCTGGCGGCCAGCCAGGCCTTGCCATTGATTCGCTTGTCAGACTATTAGGGAAGAAAAAGTTCCATTCAGCATAAATAACAGTAATGAAGCCCATTGCTCAGCTGTTTTATTTTGCTTTCCTAAAAGCACTGTGTCTTGGAGGTGGCCAAGAGCAGCAGGTTATAGAATACAGTCTGTTCTGAGCTTTCTACTGTTAGTGCTTCAGTTTTTAAAGTCTCTTGAGATGGGTTAGGCATCCCAAAAGGGCAGTTTCTGCGGGCATACAAGCCTTTTCCATCTTTGACTCAGGCCTGCGAGTTTATGGAAGAGGATTCCTCCTGCCAGAGTGATCTGGCTGTATTTGACTTACAATGTAGATATTTGAGTGAACAGTGAAGATATATTAATACCATGCCCTGGAGAAATGACTGCTGAAACAAACTGTCAGGCCAGTGCAAGACTTCCTGTCATTTGAGGGGATCTGGGCAAAATCTACAGCCAACAAACAGCAGATTTATAGGCAGGGCTGTCGCAGCGGCAGTAAATCTAATGTCATCTGTAACATGCAGAGCTCTTCAGGCGTGTTGCAAGGATGGCTTTCCTTTTGGTAGGGCAACCTCCTCTGATCCCAGGCAAACATCAGGGGCTCTAGAGACACCTGGAAATTAAAAAGAAGGTGGTGGTGACAAGTAGCACTGAAATATCTCATTGGTGAGGGAGGTGGGTTTGTTACCAGAGTTACTGCTTATTTACTTAGTGCTCTTCTTGGGTTTTTTGGTGGTTGTTCTCTCCATACCCCAGATGTGTTGTATAGTATGTATGCTTTCTGAATAATTTGCTTATTTTCTTGAACAAGCAATCCTTGGTAAAGGATCAAATACTGCTTCAATTTCAGAATGTAGGTAAAACCCATCTATTCCTCGCTTTCCCATCCTTCACATATTGCTTACAACACAGGTAGGACATATTTCAGTGCTGCAGGCCTCTGTACTTTGGGCTTCCAGTTGTATTTTACTTGCTAGCTTAAGCGTGCAGATCCTGCTCCATTCCAACACAGGCTGTTAGAAGTGGTTTCATTTCAAAGGATGGGAGAGACCCGCATCTCCCTGCATGCAGAAAAGCTACAAGTGCTGTGAGATCTGAGCCTCTTGGCTTCATGACTTCTTTTATTGCTGGCTCTATTAGTCAGTGGTTCTGATCAAACTGATTTCCAGCAATAAACAGCAGGAAGAGGAAAAAAAAGCGTGTCATGTTGATAACGCAGCAAGTGAAGGGACCAATGACCCTCAACTGAAAGGAGGGTGAGCCAGTCCTATTGCAAAAGATATGGCTCATTCTGTTACGTAGCATCACACCACCAGGAACATGGGGCAGAAAAGAGATGACAGCATGGAAGGAAGATAAAAGGATGAGTGATCATAGGCCCCAGTGCAAGCAAGCGTGTGTGCTGCTTCCTGCCACATCCACCTGACCCATGCACATCTAAAATCAGGGCATGTCCCACACCTAACCTAGTACACGTGGGCCGTGGATCTGAGTGCGTGTGTGCCTGTCACAGCTGTGGCTCTAGACTGGGCTCTTTGGTTTTCATCAGTTGCTTGGCTACCAAACACACACACACACACACACACACACACACACACACCAGCCTGGTATCTGGAACCCCTTTATACAAAAGGGCAGTAGATTAGCACTGAGGATGAGTGTGATGACAGGGTTATTTCTGTGCATCTTCAGCCCTCCCTTAAGAGGGGAGACTTGTACAAGTAGGATGTATTTTGGATTGTAGCCTGTGAGGTGCCTGCCAGTGTTACAGTGTCTCTACCTTTCAGTTTTAGGGCAAGGTAGCCCTGCAGCAGCAGTGCAGCTCTCACATGCTCATTTTGCCTAAGGAGCCTAAGCCAGTGGAAGTAAATGTGAAACTGAACTTTGAATGGGTCTAGCAGAATAAAACTGAACTGCCTAGATGTGGCAGAGAGCAAAACAAGCTCAGTAAAGCTGGCTGTTGGTGGATGTTCATGTTGTGGTTAACCGGTCTATCTTGTGGTTAGAGAGTCTATCTCCAGTGATGGTGTTCCTGCCCTCTGTTCTTTATGGTGCCTGTTTCATCAGTCTGCTGGAAGGTGTCCTCAGCTGAAGAGATGAAATGGCCAGCCTGGATGGTGCCTTCATCTCCAAGTGGCTCATATGAGCTTGTTTCCCCAGGTAAAGCCTTTGCCAACAGTTCACAGGTCTAGGGCAGCTCTTAGAGCGGGGCCCTGCTCCCTTTTACTCTCAGGGTTCCACGTAGTCACTTGCTTTTCTCATCCTTCTGCATGTCATACTATCAGCAGACATCTTATCAACATTAGTGCTGCCTTGAAGAGAGGTAATGTATGTGATAAGGTCTTATTGCTCATTTCTCAAGCCGTACCAGCACTTCTTGCTCAAAAATAAGATTACGGTGATCAAAAACCAGCAGGACAGTCACCTTGGATAGTGTGCTCCCGAAAATGTGTACGTGACATAAATCTTTATCAGGCTGTCATTTAACAAGGAGAGAAGCTATTGGATTCCTACCAGCATATACTGAGGCTTTAACATTTTTATTATGTGGAGTTATTATTTTAATGAATCCCCATGATTATTCAGTTGTATTGTTTATCTGTAAAGAGAAGGACATTGCCTGACTTAAATCCATTGGCCCTTGATGAAGTCTCAGTGATGGGTGAAACCAAGGTGCTAAAGCAGCCTTATTGTTGTTATATTCTATATAAGGAATAGAGCTTGATGGGAAAAGCTGACATGTTGTCTTGACCATAGCAAATCTCAGAGCTTTAATTGTAGTTGGTTGATTTTTCTGAACAAGCCAAATCTTTCTAGTTCCCCTTTAAAAATGAGTGGTTTAACTGGGCAGCCTCTTTATGGTGAAATGTGTATCTAAAGTGAAGGGCATTTCTTCATTATCTTTCACTTTGCTAATGAAAAGCAGATACAGTAAGTTGCCTGGCTAGGGAGAAGCATTGTATCTCCATAGGGTTTTTGGTTTCATATAGAGGATGCCCTTAAATCTGACCTTGTGTTTAGTTTTTTGTACCTGCAAAAAGACCTTGGCGAAGGCTGACACAAACAGGAGGGGAAAAAAAGTGTAAAGTTAATTTCTCAGTTGCTGTGAACTGGCTTAAATCTTAAAAAGACATTACATTTAATGTCTGTTTGGTTCACAGTAGCAAGCCATTTATTTGGGAGTGGGTTAACCTGGCACAGACACATTTGTCAGCTCCTTTGCTCTTTGCTGTGGATTTGGTTTTTTCAGCAGTGGAGCAAGGTGATCAGGCAAGGGCTAATGTTGGTGTTGCTGGAGGCTCTCAAGGAACAGATTCAGTTGACATCTGTCTGGAAGGATGAGCTGTAAGTGATCTAGCTTGGAGCAAGGAAGTGGATGAAGTGGAGTTAAAGAGCTGGCTCACCATGCACTGTTGACCAGACAAGGGAAGGGCAAACAGTGACATGACTGGAAAGTACCATCAGATGGTTTTACAGTGCTGAAAGAAGATGAGAATGCCAACTGCCTCCATGATGGCACACTGTGGATCTTGCGTCTCCTTACCCTTTCATCCGTATGTGAGGATGATGCTCACACCATCTGACTTTCCTTCTACCATTGAATGCTGGGAGCAATGCACTGTATTCCTGCAGACTATACTTGAGGTCTTGTTGCCTCTGGTTGCCTCTTGTTTTCTTCTTAAAAAGGGCAACTGAGCTTCCTTGGCTATAATGAGCCTGGGAAGAGACTCATCCTTTATTGGTTCTCATCAGTGGCTACAGTGCATAAGCCAAGCATGTGGTGATATTTGCTTCTGGGATGTGCTATCCTGCTCTCCAGTGGAGATGTGTCCTGTGCTTAATAGCTTCAATGGGCTTTTCTGTGAATTTGTCCAGTTGTTTTCTGAACCCTTGGTAAGTTCTTGATATCCTTGGCATCTGCTGGCAATTAGCAGGTTTATAGGTTGTGGTTGATGCCATCTGTGATACTTTCTTGTCCTGGTGCTGGGTCCTGTTTTTAAAGCTTTGATCAGCCCTCTTTCCTGGCAAAGTCTGTGCTCTTGGGTCTCTTTATGAGCAGGTCTCTATCCTTCTCCTTTTGTGTTAGAAGAAGGTAAAGTCCACAATGTCAGCTAAGAGGGTGTTGAGTTTGAAAGCAGGGGCATGGGTTTGCAGCACAAGAACATTTAGATAAGGTTTTTCCATGTGCAAGTATATTGCAGGGGTTTTGTAAGTCACTGCTGGACGTGACCAGCTCTGTTTACTTAAATACACAATTTCTCATATGTGAAATAAATTTCAAAGGCCTCCTTATCAGTGACTGAAACAGAGGTCTCTATGGGAGGGCTTTTGCACTGAATTAGATGTGAGGTGTAAGTAACATCATTTGCATGACGACGTCGTGAAGGATGTAACAATGTGACTGTCCCTGCTCTGCCCTGTCTTCCCCAAAAACCTGTCAAGATGGTGTTTTGTACTGCCTTTGAATCCTTTTCCCAGTTAAAGCATTGCCCTGGAACTTACTCCTCAGAAGTTCAGCAGAGATTGTGACCAGAGCTGATCCATCCTGGGCTGTGGTGTCAGACAACAGAGCACCTTTGACCTGAAACAGCAGGAAACGTGTTGATTTCTTGGTGCCGTCATCATTTCTGTTTGCAGCTGGTCTAGAACGTTACATGGTCTGCCATTATTGCTAAGAAATTCTGAATGAGGAAACATTGTTTTAAAGCCTCAGTTCAGAAACATGGAAATATTACAGAAGCATTTGTATTGTTTGCACTCCCAAGTTCTGCTTTCAAAAGTTTCTTTGGGCTCCTGTCTGCCTGGTTACGGTTTGCCGTGAGGGGTCCAAGTGCCTCAGGAAAATAACTTTCTTGCTTCACCCTCCCACTGCTGGGCAGTCACACCCCAAATCTCCAGTTGGGGCAGACTGGAGTCTGTTCCAGGAAGGGAGCCAGAAAGAAACTGGAGTCCTTGAGCTTGTTCAGTCTGCCCCAGGCATCTCTTGTTTCCTGAGTGATGAATAGGTACCTAAACAGTGGCCCTTCAAAGTAACCCAGCAAATCATGACTCTTGCCTACGCAGTACTCACAGGGACAAAAGAACATTCCATAATTGTTTGTCCAGATAAACAAGTGTCAAGCCTGCGCTATGAATTAGTTGTGGTGGCTCAAGTTAGCCTTTTACTGGCAGAAGGACACTTGGTATTTGATCTCTAAGAATGCCCAGGTTGCTCCTTTGCTCGCTCTGTTAAGTAACACGTGTTATAAGGGGTTTTTGTGTCAGGTATTTTTGCTGCCTAGAGGAGCAGATCCTTTGGTTTAAAAAGAAGGAAGTCAAGATAGCTTCCTAAATTTCTGTGAAGGTCAATCAGTTTAAACCAGGTCTGGTCCTGAGGCTGGAAAATGACTTCACTTCAAATACAGTTAAATTTTCTGTAGTCAAAAGTAGGTAAGTGGTAAGATTTGAAGTTGAAAGTTGAAGCTAGCTTGTAGGTCAGAGATTTTCTAGGGAAACTTTCAAACGGTGATTAAATGTGGAAGAATCCCAGCTTGTGCTCTCTCAGAAAAATAAAATCAGTCTTCCTGCCTTCAGGAATACCACTGTGACATGCAGTCATTTGAAGGTGGTTTGCAAAATGGTGAATAACAAAAACAAGGACGTTTGAGTAGGTTTTGCACTGTGAGGATAGTAATGCTTATACCTCTGCTAGCAAATCCTTGCAGTGTATAAATTAACTGCCTTAGCCCCATGTCCTGGCTCAAACTGATAAAGTTGCTGGGTTTTTTTGAAAGGAATGAAACATAAAAGTGCCATCTCCATATAGGCCCCTGTCCTATACTAGCAGCCCATCTTTATGGCTCCAGGGGGGCTGTATAGGTGAGTAAATTCTTGCTGGATGTTTAATTGATATTGATGTGAACAGCTGTGTTAGCTTTAGAAGGTTTAAGATCAAGCTCCAAATTGAAACAAAAGGCCCATAACCCTTACAGGTATGAATCATACTTGTCCAAAAGGTCAGTTTTAACTTGCCCTCAAAGTCTAGAAGTGGAGTCAGTCTAAATGTATTCTGCCTGCTAGCTGGAGGGAATTCCTTCTTGGCTAGTATAACACTGCTGGCCTCTCTGATACAACTGGCCATTCACCAGCTGTATAGACCAGTGTGGGTCTTCCTTTGCATAATAACCCCAAGTTGTCATGTAGCACTTTCTATTCATAGATCTTCAAGCAGTCTATGGAAGTACATTTCATTGTGTTGTACAGAGGGCAGAAAAGCATGCAGAGTGCAGTTGCGCTTCTCCAATTTACCAGTGGCAAGCTGTGGACTCAAAACCAGCTCTCACTCGTTTTAGTCTAATACTTCTCAATAGGTAACTGTTACTCCCAATGTGGTAATTTATCAGCAGTTATTTGGAGTGTGTAGAATAGGGAAAATTCTTAGGCCAGTCTAATGAAAATCCCTGCTGAAAGCTAAATGAGTGCGGGCAAGGAGGAATTCTTAATGTATGGCATTGGAAATCAGCATAATGGATATTTGAGTGGATGCCTAGACCCTGATTCAGTCCTGCAGCTCATAAGTGCAAACTGTTTGTTACGGGAATGAGGTCCCTTTTGCCCTCTTGAAAGCGGAAAAACAGTTCAAGAGGAGCAAGTCACTTAACTTGCTGTTAGTGACTTTCGGGGTGAAGTAAACTTTCTTCTTTTACCTTTCATGGCAAATACAGGGACAGAGACTCTCCCATGACTCCCCTCTGCCTTGAGTGTATTAGTCCTTGGGCTGCCAGGAAAAGGAGCTCTGCAACAGATGGATTCTGCTGAGGATTACATCCTGCTGTGCAGTGCTCAAGCTGTAACCATGGTGGGAAGGCATGCAGTGGGAAAGGGTGAAATGCCAGTTTGTCTGCTGAGGGACAAGCAGGCCTGTTACTTCTGTGCTCCTTGGGGGACATCCTACATTTGAAAGCAAAGGAGAAAACAAAATCAAGCAGCACAAAACACAGGGCTCAAATGGTTTCCTGGTCAGGCTTGTGGGTAATCCTAGGTTTTGGTACAGAGGGGTGAAAGATGGCAGGATGCTGGTGCAGAAAACTTGAATCTTGTTTTGATTTTCTTTTTTAGGCAAAGGACAAATTGGAAGGTCAATAAAAAAGAGAAGTCACTTAGCTGGAATATTATTGCAAGTTTAAGTGACAGTCACACTTTTCCACTTACCTATTTGTGAGAAATAAATTTCATTGTAAGAGTTTACCTACACAACGTGGAGCACGAAGGGAAGATCATCAATTTCAATTTACAGTGTAGATTTGAGCGTAGAGAGATAACTGGCCTGCTCAAAGCCACACAGATGATGTGTTAGAGGAGCCCTGGCCCTGCTCCAGTGCCACTGCTTGCAGACTCGGGCCAGGTTTCAGTCTCTTCCCATTCCTGCTCCTCCTCCTCCCCCATTGCAGCACTGTACTAACATGCTCTTGGAGCAGGTCCATCAGCCAGGGAGAGGCTCACAGCTTGCTGTACCAGGGCTTCTGCCAAGTGGCTCCATTAAGAATTGCTTTCATGATGCTTATGCATCATGAAAATTGCAATTGCTTATGCAAGCAGGGAGCAGGCTTTTGGGAGGATGTTTATATTGCTCAGATCCTTTATCTGGCTTGGCTATCTCCTCATTACCTGCATCGAAGAATTGCCTTCCTTAGTGGCCAATAAAATTAAATTACTAAATCCAGCTTTGTGTAACCCTATTTACCTTTTGTACCAGATTAACCTTTATCATATTTGCAAGTGTGTTGGGAAAGTAACATAAACAGAGGTAGGTGGTGGAGGCAAAGGCTAACCTGAGAGAGCCAGCAGCACCCTGTTTGCCAAGGGCCCACAGATAAGAGGAGGCTTGTGCCAGGCAGGGAGTTGCAGCAAAGCTTGTGCTGATCAGCATGAGAGTCGTAGGAGTCTTCCACGCCTTCAGTGGGTTAGCAGAAATGGCTGGGGCTTAAGGTAAACAGTGAGGAGCCCAAGCACTGCAGAAGTTGTTGGTGGGGAACTGAGTCCTCAGGGCTGGCTTTGGCAGGCAGCTGTCCTGGGTGACATGGCAGCTGGAATGGTGCCAACCTCATGCTAGCATGCCCTTCCCAGAACACACTGTGAGCACTGTCACCATGCTGTCCTGCTCGCCTGCACCTGGAGATTCATCAGTTTGATAGGAGGACCACTCGGTGGATAAAGAACTGGCTGGGTGGCTGCACACAAACAGTTGTGGTCAATGTCCAGCTGGAGACCAGTAACAAGTGGTGTCCCTCAGGGATCGGTGTTGGGACCGGTCTTGTCCGACATCTTTGTCAGTGACATGGGCAGTGGGATTGAGTGCACCCTCAGCAAGTTTGCTGATGACACCAAGCTCTGTGGCTCAGT
>JASSUY010033423.1:0-34080 GCA_032466535.1 Forpus xanthops
CCCTGCCCATGGCAGGGGGGTTGGAACTAGATGATCTTAAGGTCCTTTCCAACCTTAACTATTCTATGATTCTATATTTGGTGGTACTGAAAGGAGAACTGATCAAAATGTTGTAGACAAACAGCTGCCTTGTATAGTGAATGAGGGTTGCCAGAAAAAATAGTTATGTATGACAACTCCATAGCATCTATTTTTGAAACAAAACTGGATAGCCTCTCACCATCTTAATGGTTCTTGTGCCAGTAAATGCCTGAGAAAAGATTTAAGTGCTTAGATATTCTGTTGCTTTACTAATCATTCCAACAAACTACTTCTAAAAACATAATCCTGGTTGAATACTTGCAGAAGCAAAATCTGTGTGAAAACAGTTGTTGGGAGGAGGTAGTTGTGGTGGTGTAAAAATATTTGTCTCCTACTGCTCTTTAAAGATTGCTGCTAGTTATCAGCTTTAATACTGGCTGTGCTGTGATGAAGAACTGCTTGTGGATTGTACAGTCCAGATACTGAGTAGGGGGACTCCAATTTTGCGTAAGTTTCATGAATCTTTGCTGGTGAACTCAAAACAGATCTTGTTGACTTGGTCTTAAATGATGCCTCTGAAGCTGGAGTCATGGCTCAGTGCCCCTATAGTAGAGACTTTCAATTGAATGCGTTTTGCTGCTTTTTCCAAATACAGTTTCTCAATCAACAGCAAAAATCCCAAGAAAACAGGAAAAAAAAATCTGCTTTTGCATAAGCATTCCCTTTGAGATCCCTGCTTTCCATTCGCAGTCAAGGTGGCACTTCATCCTGTAATAACTTGATCTGTCACATGCGCTGCAAATAGCTCAGACAAAACTGTAAGCAGACTATGTATAATAATAAAAAGAATTCTTAATTTATGGATGCAGGATAAAAAATATGCAACACTAAACTGAATTTTGTGCATAGTTTTAACTTCATATCACAGGTTTGGATGCACTGAATAAATTGCTATAGGATTACTTAAGTAGTAGACTCCTTTTCCATCATTAGGCTACGGATCTGGTTTTAAGGTCTCCAAGTACTTGTTCATCACTTTGCAGGGCATGTCAATTGGTATTGCTCATCAGTATGAACATAATGTGCCTGTTCATATTGGTTCAAAAATACTTGATGGGTTGATTTTGTCCCAGCACTCTGAACTGCATGTCCTCTGGCCTCTCAAAGCCAGCCATGTTGACTGCTCCATTGATTTGGTGAAGTATAGTTGGGTGCTCATGTAGGATCTGAATCAAGATAGGTGCAGTTTGCCAAATCAGGGCAATACAGATCCAAAGAAAACCAGTTCAGTACTAAATTTGTTTGCTTACCCACAAAATTTCATCTATTGCATGTTTTTGGTATTTTCTTTATTAAGTGTGCAAAATAAAACCAGTAGCAATGTAAAGAATCATTTTTTTTTGTTTTAAAAGCTTTATTTAAAATAGCTTAGAAATATACAGCGTGAGCTTTTAATAGCAATTACAGTGTTCAGAAATTTGAAAAGATCAACAAGGATGATCAGGTACCCAGTCCCATTGCAGATTAAAGCTGTTTAGTCTGTACCTGTGCGTCTTGGTGAAAAGGCTGATTGATTGTGCTGTCTCTTTTACACCTGGATCCAGTTAAGGCCTCTTACATATTTATTTCTTGTAGGATCCTATAAGCAGCGTAATGCTTTTCTATGTCAGGAACCAGAAATTGTTGCCTTACTTTTTTCAGACATATATGGCATCTGTTGGGGTTAAATGAGCCCCAGTGGCATCTTCAGTTCCTGCTGCAGCGTTTTAGTTCCTGCTTTGTGACTGCATCCACAAAAGTCAAAACTTTAGCTACAGAAACAACATGGCTGTTAGATGCTACCCTGTGCTCAAGCAGGTCCTTGTCTTGGACTGGGCCTTGCCTTGGGACCTAAGGGAATGGTGGGCTGGGAACAGCATGTAGTTTGCAAATTGTTGGGGTTTATTTCTGCTTGAGAAAGGAAGGTCGCCTTCTATTTGATGAGAGGAATAACTACTGTGGGAAGTGGTCCAAATTAAAGCTTCTCTGGTAAATGTAGTTAAACTGCAAAAATCAGTGTTTATATAAACAGAGCTTGTTCCAGGTTCTTTATCCCTAATGGGAAATAAATGTTGTGAGTGGTTTTGCTCATCTGTATGCTTAAGTTAGAGACTTCCTTGACAGCACCATGTGAGTTAAAAATGTACCTCTTCAAGTTCTCTGCACTTCTTAGCAAGCAGAACTTGTGTTTGAGAAGTTTTGGAGACAGCCAGCAGCTGGGGTTTAGACTGAAATCTTCAAATTCCCATGGAACAGATAATTTCAAATGAAATCATAGTAATTCTATGGCTAAAAAAACCCCACAAAAAACAAAACCCAAAAGCCCTATAGGGAAGTTAGGATGCTAGTTTTGTTTTGGTTTTAGTAGACCCAGGCATTATTTTCACTGCTCAAAGAATTTGTAGGCTGGCTAAAATATATCAGTTCTGTATTTGATCAGCTTCACTATGTGGATGTAAAAAAGAAACCAGTAAAGGCCCTATTTTGGGGGAGATACCTACATTCCCCAGGCAGTAATACTGTATAGTTTTGTTCATTTTTACAGACTTTTATTTGAGTTTCAGCTAAAATTTATCTCATGTTGATGTCTGCTTGTAATCTATTCAAGTCCGTTATCATCAAAATCAGTACACTGCGTGCTGAAAGTTTATTGAAAATGTCATTTTGTCTGGTTATAGAACTGATGACTGGAAAAAGATAGCTGCATATTAAAACTTTATGTACAGAAAGAAAGTAGAATGTACTTTTTTATTAGCTGTTCAGGGATACCTTTGTGCTATATGAGATTTTCTTTAGTGAAATGGAATCCTTCCTCTAAACAGTTACGGGATGGCTTCATTTATCCAAGGATACTTGACCAAGCAAAGAACATATTGCATACCCATGTCTGATTTCAACCCAAGGGTATAATGTAATGCTGTAATGGAAAGTTGAAGTCATCTGAGTTGTGTGTTTTATAAAATCTTACTTTTGGAGGTGGGGCAGATGTAAAATGTCAGCTGAGTTCTGTTTCAAAGTACTCTCCTGCAGCAGTCAGTGAAAGATTTGCTGAGAGAATACAGCACTATGTGTGGTGATAGCTGCATGTTTTAGTGCACAGGGAGTTCCGATACTGGAATGATGGGTGATTTACCGCACTTAGGTGGAATGAATTAGATTTACCATATTGTTGTAATTGGTATTAACCAATTAAAGCTCTGTCTAAAGATGGCAAAATTTCAAGTATATAGGATCATGCTCTGAACCTGTGATTTATCTTGCGAATCTTTTTTGTAGACCAGGAACATTATCCTGTTTAAACTTAATTTTCATTCCATTAAAATGTGGTTTATAAAAAAGGGAAGCTTTACGGTATCTTTTGCAGTTGAGCTGGTAGTCAGTCTGCACAGTGGAAAGCAGGGCTATTGGGGTTATTCCCTCCCTTGCACTGGGGCTAGCTCTCCCCTGTATTTAGCAGGTTGGGGTGTCTAAAGCAAACCAAAATGAATGTCTCTTTTGCTGCCTTTGCTTTTTGTCTGGTTTGGTTCCATGCCTGTGTTCAGTACAGCAAGCTGGGAGTGCTTTCTCTGGCATACTGGGGGACCTGGGCTGTGCCATCAGGACAGCCAGACCCCTGGCAAGTCTCTTTCAACTGCTGCAGAGCTGCATCTTCAGTCCAGTTATTTTCTTCCTTGCTAAGATTATGCCAATATTTCTTCTTGAAGCCACCAGAGGGAGTAATAGGCTCTCAGTAGCGTCCTCTCATTTTAGGAGTACTCTCAAGGCAGCGAATATAGGAAATAAAGGTGTTTCTTTTATTTTCTGTACCTCTAGTATAGTATATATAGTATAATTTCTGATAGGAAATTGTTGAAGTAACTTTGTTTCTAGATCCTTTCTTGTATCCTACATCTTCCCTGTGTAGAAACTTTCCTTCAGGAAATCTACAAAGAAGTTATGTACCTGTAGAATACATTATGGATGCAGTGCTGGTCTTCACTTCTGTTTTGTTTTGACCAGCTATCCTATACTCATGTGAAAACAAGTGGATTAATACTGTCGGTTTCTAACATTCAGAAGACAACTTTGACAAATTAGAGACTGAAATGTATGAGAGAGCAGCAAAAATATCAGTGCTGACTGATAATTTTTAAATTATCTTTAGTGAGTATGACTTGCTGTGACTTCTTCATTCTTTCCTTGCATCTATGTCTCAAATATGTAGCAGATGAAGAACAATTTATTTCTGTTAAGACTTCTCATTCCTGTCTTTATTTTCTTTGTTATCAGTAAGATTTCACTGTCTAGTGGCTTCAGTGAAAATAGGGCTGGTCATAACATCAGTATATTGTCTAGATGGAATTGTTAAGATATCGTTGGAAAGAAGTGGTATTTCAGAAGATAACAGCAGGGCAAGCTGTTCATGAGACACCAGTAATAGCTGTGTTTTGGTGACCTGAAATAATATAGTTTGAATAGTTGAATGGTAAGAATTAGATGGGTTTTATTAGATAAGACTACCTTTGCAGATAAGGCTACAGTTGCATGTAATTTATCATTTATAAAACAGATGCATCTATCAGAAAACTGAGTAGTTAGGATGACCAAAATGTTTTCCTTTTTTCTTTATCTTAAAAAGTTTGTGTGTGTGCTGCTTGGGCTTGCCACTATTGCCCAGCAACATGAAAGTTACTGATAAATCTATCAGAGTCAATGCTGGGAATAGCTGAAAGTTTGAGGTACCACAGTTTCAAGCTAGCGGTGAGTTGGCTGTTTAGAATTGCCTGCTTGGGGGGCGTGGGGGTAGGGTATTTGTTTTTTTTTTCCCCCTTGAATTCCCTTGTCAGTACTTCAAACAGATACTAAAGAAGAGAATCAGTAATTCAGCAGTAAGGTGAGCTAGTCTGCAGGTTTGAGCACAGGTCATGGACATAGAAATCCTGTTTTCTGTATGGGCTCTTACTGCTTGAATGGCTATAAACATAGCTTTGCTACCTGTTGTAATGAAAGCAGGCAGTATTACCCAGGAAGCGGACATAGAAACTTACCTAAACATTTAATTTGTATATGTATGAAAAGGGTTTGAATCTGGGAAACTTTGACAGACATATGATTTCATTAGTACCATTCTGCCTGCACAGCTGGGCTTTGTTATATGGACACTTTTCTGAGAGTAGGAGAGAAAGGAGGAAGATTCAAATCAGAATACTGTAAATTTTTAGTATTTCCTAACTCCTTCCTTCTTCACTTCTTTTGACATTCTATAAGGGTGTGGACTATTATCCTCTAAACATTCCTTTAAAGTATCTACAAAAGTCCTTGAAGTGTGATTGTATTATTATTTTTTGAAGGTTTACTTTTTCATAACATGGTATTGTACTTCTTTTTGTGTGAGAACTAATCTGTTTTGTAACAGAAGTTGCATCTCACTTAATCAGGCAATAAAACATTACGCAAAAATGCTTTTCTTAGTTGCTCTGAATAGCTAGCTATCTCCTTGCTTATTCTTACTGTATTTGTTAATCCAGTGATCTGTTTCTTTTCTGTTTCAGTCAAAAGACAAAATGATGAGAGGATCACGCCGGGGGTGTGTTAGACTCAGGGTAAGTCTTGTTTTATTACTTAATGACTTACATGGCTTAATGGAGAGAACTGCAAGGAGACTTTTGAGGTTTGGGCTTTATTTCTGACTCAGCAAAATACTGAAATAGTGAAAGTATTTAAAGAAAGAAAACATCAGAGGTCAGGTGACCTGCTGGGCTACTTATAATCCGTAATTTTAAATATTGTATAAAAACATTATATTATGCAGTTTATACATGGTATAAAAAAGCTTTTTATGACAGTAAAATGAGTTAGTAGTGGCATGCTATGGAAAGTGGCTTTGCAGTTCTCATTTCTTTGAGTGTGGAGATACATATGTATATATGTTTTGTATCTACAGAAGTCATTGCAAAACTGTCTCCTTCTGTCCTTATTTATCTTTGTTCTCTTACTGTGTTCTCCCTCCTGTCAGTAGGACACTCTCTAGGCCTGCTATTTGACTGTGCTTGAGCTTAGTGAAACAAGGGGCTGGAAAGGGTAGACAGTGCAGCAGGCAACATTTTGAACTGGGGGGAGTACACATTGGAGAAACAGAGGTAAAAAGGTGCAGAGTGGAAAAGCTGAGTGTTACCTGTTTGAGGCACTCTGGCCTGGGACATTTAACCTTGAGTGGTGCTGTTGTAGCTTGAAGTGACACTGAAGTGAGGCAGGAATGCTGTGATGTCTTTGCATGTGCCCAGTTTCAACCTTGTGGTCATGCACGTACCAAAACTATTTCTTGCACAAGTCGTTTTTCTGTATTTTTTTACATTCATAGAATCTTTGGTTACAGCATGCATCAGTCTTGTGAAAAGGTGATGTAAATAGGGGGAAGGAGTCAGGAGCATGACAGGTATGAATTGGAACATTTTGAGTCTTGAAGTAAGCAAAGATTAGGGAAGGAGATTTGTGATCTGACATGAGGCGATGAGTGCTGCAGCAGAACTCTGCTTTTTCTAGTTATTCCTTCCGTCTGTTGTTACTCCATTCTAGTATTTCTGTCGGCCTAATAAAGGAGTACCTATAGCCTTTTGAGACTCAGAGAATCTCCTTTATTTTGTATTCCAGATGACTTTCTTGCACTTTCCCTAAGTTAGTGTATTGATATCTTAATTTAGATTTTCTTTAAAGGTAATGTAAGCTCAAACTACTGTCTGAAACATGACATTCCTAGTGATTCGTGAGGATGTTTTTTGCATCATGCGGAAAAATCTAGTCTGAAAAACCATGCCTGCTTTAATAGTGTTGTGAGCTTGTCAGTGTGGGGGTTGGCCTCAGCCTGTCAGTTTAGGAAATACTAAAAGTGAACAATCTGTTCAGTATTGCATGATCCATCTTTATATGTATTTTACATAAAACAATCCCTTTTTCTTCTTACATCTGCTACTTTCCCACCCCAAATTACTCTTCAGAGTTCTCTGAAGGTTTGCTAATTCCCCCATCCCTTCTCTGAATGCGTGTGTGGTTCTTTTGTGAAAGTAGAAGGAATCTTTCTTTTGCTTTTGTAAAGCAGCTCTTCTGGCAGATGACAGTGATACCAATAGCTAAACAGATGGGCCTCTGCAGTCTGAAATTCTATCAGAGAGGTTTTCTGTTTAGAGTAATTGTTGATTTTTAACTGTAGGTGTGAACATAAACAAACATGTAATTTAAGCAATTTGACTTAAATACTTCCTTATTTTCTTGAATGTTTTTTTAAAAGCTTGTTCCTCACCTTTTTACTCTTGATACCTGTTTCATGGGCCTGAAGTTTCATCTTCAGATTCTTTTGTTGACTGACATGGTGTATGTAGAAAGGTGTGTTCATGGAGGAATCTGTCATCTGTATACTATGCTTAAGTTTTCTGGAAAGCACAAACTTTCATGCTCTGGTTTTGCTTGTTCATATTAATTATCTGCATAACAACAGCGGCATCTTCTATGCTTACACTCAGACTTTGCCTCAGCATTGCAAGTAGAGCATGTGCACTTTACACAGCTTTGTGCTGAGATCACAGCCAGTGATGTTCTCTTCTTGCTCCTCAGTTTCCTCTCACCACTCAGGATGGAGGCAGAACTAATCTGAACTTTTCAGCCTTTACGTTAGTTTTATCTGTGTTCTCTGGGAACAATATCTTGGTTGCGTTGTTGGTGTCCAGCTTAGAGACTTTTGATATAGCTGGTGAGGAGAACGGTATTGTAGAACTTGCAGGGGTCTTCTGATTCATTGCGCAGCAAAACATGTACTGAAAATGCCAGGCATTTTTATCTGTTGGTATATTTTAAAGTATCATTCTGGCAAAATGAATGTGGGTCATCGTGTCATGGCGCTGGGACACTGCATCAGTACCAAACAGCCTCCAAATGTAAAGCAAGTCATCTGGTTGTTATATCCTGGCACTAAAAGTATGTGGAATTGTACTGGCTTGGGTACACTTTAAGGTGCTTCTTTTATAGTGATCACAGAGCTGTCCTTTAACAGCCTAGGTGGAAGATACTCATTTGGAGAAGTGGTACATTTTTGGCAGCAAAGGGAAGAAAAACCAGTTTGGAGGTATCCTTTACTTCTCTATAGCCTGGAATTACATATAGTTGGTGCCATTCTTAAATAGGACCTGTTCCTTCCACTCCAACTTGTGGTGCTTGTGATAGTCCCAGCCACACATGAGCTGGTATCATTGGCCAGAAACTTCATACAGGGGCTACGAAGAACACGTATGAATAAGTTTGATTCAGATCTCTCTGTCTCTTAAGTCTATACCAGAAGAATTCTTATGTTTTGGGCAGGCTGATATATATCTGACCCCCTATTCTGCAATTGCTATGTGATACTTGGCTGTATGAAATTAAGTACTTGTTGGAACTGACTCTCAGGCACTCCTACTACTTTTACATGCTGATTACTCTGACAGTGAGGGCAGAATTTAGCCTTTAAGTGTATGCATCTTCCAGTGGTGTCTGTCTGTTTTGTGGGAGAGAGAGGGATAAAAGAGATCCTCATGCTATGTCTGCTGGAGAAGAAGAGAAACTGAGTAAATCCATTGGTGATTTTTGAACTAAATGTTATCATGGAATTGCAGAGGTCTGAAATAGCTTTTTTCAGAGTCATCTTCTCCTGGGTGAAACTGTGTTATTTATTAAGTTCTTGGTGGGGGGAGGAATGAAAATGTGGATACAGTTGCAAGTAGTTAAGTGCAGATGGCCTTTATAGTTTAGTTGCATTTCCTTCTAATAATTCATGAGGAATTAGAAGGCAAAGCCAACCGCTTTTGATATATCCTGATGACTTACTGTTAATATTTACTTAGGGACTGAAAATTAGATAATGCAGTGTACCAGTGACATGATGTGATGAGCCACATTCATCCTGCTAGAATGATTTATGTTTTTATAGGCTGGTAGATAAAATCAGGTCAAGAGCTGCTTTTTGTAGATTATCTATGAATTAGTGCTTTTCTACATGGAAAGTACTTACAAAATATTGTTCCCTACTGTTCTTTAAAATACAAGTTGGAATGTAGTAGAAAATTGTTTTCCCCGATGATGCTGCAGTGTAAAGCCACCTCCAAAAACAAAAGATGCATATTATTATCCAGAGAAATCACATTTTTACAAATAATTACTGGGGCTTTTTTTCTGCAACTAAGAATCCTATGGCTAAGCAGAGAATGTTTTTGCTCTTTACTGTATTCAGTTTGCTTCTAATTTGTCAATGCTTTTTAAATTCCAGTGGTGTAGTGATAGAGTGTATGCTGCTGATGTCACTGCTTGCCTTATCAGGGTTTTGTTCTTTGTTTCACAGGGAGCTGTGATTGGTATAGACGATGAGGACGACAGCACCTTCACAATAACTGTTGATCAGAAAACCTTCCATTTTCAGGGTGAGCTGAAAGAAGAGACTGTTTTTTCTTGTAATAGATTCCACTTGTATTTGATAGATGATTTTAAATGTTTGGCAACAGAACAGCATGAATGAGCACACTGAGAACATTCTGGATTCAGGGGTGCTGCAGGTTAGGCAGGGATTTACATCTGCAGTGGATACATATGTGCTAGAAGGAGACTGTAGCTCTGGCAGTATTTGGAGATTAAAAATGTAAAGAATAAATCACTCAAGGGGAGAAAGTAATGGGCTTCCGATTATGGGTTTCACTTGCAAAACGTTTCTGATCTTCGTTATCAAGATACAATTATGCATTTCTTTATGAAGAGAATCAAGACTGGTCTGAAGGTTGCAATTTGTATCCAAATAGAACTTAATGCTCAATTAAGAGGAGACTAGAGGCAGCATTTGGCTTAACGGTGGAGCTTTGCTTCAAGATTTACCAGCTTGCATTCATTTCATCTACATTTCTGTGTCTTGTCTGCCAGTCACCATTTCTCTGCTATTATCCTTTTATTCACATTTACTAACACCAATGCCATCTGCCACTGCTATGTTTCGTCATTGCATGCTATGGTTCACCGGTAGAAAGGGTAAGGTACTATATAATTATGTACTCCTTAAATTATTTTATCTGCAGCAGTAGGACAAAATTGCTGTGATGATTAGAAAATGTCTCTTTTCTGAATACTAAAATCCTAGGCAAGCGTGATGAAAATATTTTTCAACTAACATTTGTTAGTCCTTTTGCTTTTCCTCTAAAATGTAGTGACTAAATCATTTAATTGCTTTGCACAGAGCTGGAAACTGTAAATATCCAAGAAGCATATTTGCATTTAAGCAGTCAATTTATATAAACTGGAGTAATTCTGTAGTCTGTATTGTACTGTATATATTTTTAAATCAGTGATTTGGAAATAGGAGTTCTTATGAGTACTGCTGTGTTTGTGAGAATATTCCTAATGATAAGTATTAATTGTACACCATATTGTCACTGGCATCTGTATTCCTTATGCTACAGTTCTGCCTAAATGCTGCTGCTGTACTCTGGCTTTTCACTGCATTAAGCCTCATAAATGTACCTTCATAATGCTGAGCTCACAGTAATACTTAAATCTACTGTTCTCAAGGATAACTGATAAAACACAAGCTAATTGCTAATGCAGTAATGGAATACTGTACTATGGCAGTCTTTCAGTACTGTGAAGCTAAATTCTGCTGCATTTTTGAGAACTTACTATAGGTAAATCTAGAAATCTCTCATAATTACTTACTAAGATCTATTTTTCTTAGTACATCTTATTTGCAGTGATTTCTTATATGCTATATTCTATTTTAGGTAGTCAGATGTCTTAAAAGAAGACTGATAGTATTTGATACTAGTAATGTTCTGCTCCAAGTAATATTAGTAATTTTTGAAAGCCAGTTTTGTCATATAACATCTTAAGTTTTATAATTTCAATGTGTGTGTATTTCTTATCAGGTCAGGTTTCATGTATGCTCCTTTAGGGTAGAACTAAGATCTTTTCTGTATTATGCTTTTTTTGTATTATTTTTTTTCTATTAGCATATTATGAAGATAACATCCCTTATATTCAGAAAATTGTAATGGTACAAGCACAGTTTTAATATATGTGGCTGTAACATGAAAATGTAAGAAGACAGGTAAGATATTAGTGCTGGGATATTTCAGTACAAAAGAGCTCTGTGGAACTGTATCTGTAATTCTTATAGTCACTGTAAAGGTATGCTCACTTCATGCAACCATTATGTCAAATATATGTAAAATGTTCATTATATTAAATTAATTCAGCATATTACACAGACTTTAACTTATGTGAAATATAGGTCACTATCAGTCATGAACAGTGAATGGGTAATAATGTAAATAGTGCAAAATGCATTCTGAGAATACATAGGATGTGTCACACAGATTCTGGGAATAATCCAAAAACCAGACAGTATTCCTAACAATTTCTAAGATTGCTTTTATGCATGATGCAGATAGAGCTTTTGTTCTGTGAGACAGTCATGGCTATAAATACATTCACCCTTTATGAAAGAAGTCTTGTACAAGAGAAGACTGCTGCAGAAATGGCAACTTTTAAAAAGATACAATCCCTTCCTTCCTACTTACTGCCTGCCTTCATTCTCAAGGGCAGATAAGCATGCAAAAATCCTGGAGCCTAGTTGGAAAACAACAGGACTTTAAAAATAACAAGATTTCAAAGATCTGTTGACCTGTGTCTAAGTTAGGGTCCCATCTGCAGTGCAATGGTTTCTCTTCCAGGCTCCGAAAGAAAAATGTTATCATGTGCTCAGATTTTTAAGTACCGGCTGGTGAAGACTTGAATCTTCTTTGGTCTCAGTGAAATTTTGCTAAAAGGCAGTGACAGAATTTGAATTTGAGAAAAGAAGAAAAAAACTTCATACTGGTTTCATTTTTTCTTATTGCCAGTTGCTCAAAATTGCACAGCTGTCTAACATTCCAGAGACAAGTAAGAGATGAAGGGCAAAGAGGTCATTTAAAAGATGTCTGATCAGCTTCTCACAGGGATTTGTGTGTGTGAATGTATGTGGATGAATTTCTGAAGCACTAAATCTCCAGCATCTCCCACCAAGATTTACTTGTCGCTGGATCTTGGTAAATTCCGAGTCTTTCTATTGTATAGTTTGTATTTTGTTTCTGCCTGTGACATCCTCCCTCTGTTCTGTTTGCATCTGTGATTCCAAGTGACTGTCCCTGTATTGAACATTAGTAAAAGTTTAAAAGTTTTTATTACAAAGAAAATGTAGGCTTTAAATGATAACTGCATATGTACCAAGCAGTATGCATATACCCAGTACCTGGGCATAAAGAAAATAAGTGAATTGAATAAATACAAGCATTAAAACAAACTGCATGTTCTGGTTTTACAGTCAGCTTAACTTTAGCTCTGCCAGAATTCCCAGCAGATTTTTCCCCTTTATTGTATTGTTATGTACAGCTGCATTGATACCTGTTCACAGTGGAGAAGGAAGGGAGGGTTAGAATGTCCACGGACATTTTAAAAGAGATTTTAAAGTGATGTATTTTGTTTGGTCATACTGTATATCCAGCTTCACGGCTTGATTCTAAGGCTTCTGAATCAGGTAGCTCTTAAAGTACTCCCTCATGGGTTGGTTCAGATTAGATGCAAAAATCCATTCAAGTTGCTGCAAGACATTTGGGATAATACTCTTAATTTAATGCACCTTCCTGTCAGGAAGCTCTTTCTTGATGATACTTTCTTTTCTTGCTGCAATATCCCTGTTGTAAGTGTTCTATAACCTTCAAACACCAGGGATTTCCTTCTTGTTTTGCTTTTTTTTGGTTTTAAGATCTTCATATCATCACCTAGCTATAAGCTCTGTCCATTTGAGAAGTCAGTTCTTCTGTCCTTCATATCACTTAGCTGCTCTTTCTGCTTGGTAGGATGCTTGTGGCTTAAATTCAAGAGACGGAACATGATGTTCAAGATCTGGCAAGGGTATTGCCTTGATATTTGAATTGCTGTCTAACCTGAAGCAGTAATGGCTTTTATTTGGGCTGAAATACTTCACTGAACACATTGTATTCAGAAGCAAGAATTCAGTTTTTTAAACTTCTACTTGAAAACCCAGCTCTTATCTTTACAGCCTGCAGCACAGTTCCTTGGAAGGCAAATCAGTCTTGTCTCCACTTTTGTGCAATAAAGAATTGAAGGATTGGAAGTAGTCCAGTTCATTGATCTGAGATGATTTTGCTTTAGCTTGTCTTTCCTGTCTTGTTCTTGCCACAAGAAATTAAGCATGAATGTTGCTGTGCAACTTACTCTCCTATTACTTGAAAGCTGTCAGCTGGTAAAGGTAGACTTCTCCTTCCTCATTCTGCCCCAGTTTGTGACTTGATTTGTGTCTGCCTTGCCTGCCATCCCAGCTGAGAAAAGAGGGAGATAGGCACAGCAAGGGATTGTCTTAATGTTACAAAAGCAGGGAATTTTTGTTAATGTGGAACACAGCAAGTACTAATGACACACTGGGGTCCACAAAAGCCTTAGTTGCTGAGCAGTGACAGAATTTGAGATTGTATTTGAGTTAAATATCAAAACTAAGTGTAATGGTTTTAGACCTGAGTTTCACCACTACTTGGGGAAATAGACAGTATTTATAGTCTTCTATAAAATCTTAACACTGCCCACCAAATAGATGACAGGAATCTTACTACCCTTTTGGTGTAAAGAGGCACTGTAGTCTATCAGGTTACCTAATTTCAGTAATGATTCATAAAAAGCAACCTTTTTTCCCATAAAGTTTGAGAGCTTTTTTAATTTGATATTGCAAAATGCCCACAAGGAGATTTTGGTGTGAAATCTTGGTCTGTGCTGGTTTCCTTCATTGTGTTTATAATTACTGTAATGCATTGTTTTTCTGAAGATAACATTTTTCACAGTCTTTTGGGGTTTTGGTGATGCTGAAACAGTGAATTTCTCTGTGCTCTGCTCCCCTTTATGATCAATGCAGAGGAGATGAGCAGGCATATTAAGAGTACAGAGAATAGTGTGTGATCGAGCTTTTCCTGTTTAATGCAGCTCCTTCTTGCATCCACAAGCATCCTGTATTATAGTCGCCTGTTTTCTAATCATACCATGAGTATGCCATTTTTAATGGGGCAGTCTGCACTCTATTTTTATTATTATATATACACACCTTTTTTTTCCATTTCTTAAGGTTGATGTAACAGATTTCAAAATGTATGTTAAACTCTAGAGTAGTAAATAATACCTTGAAACAGTATCTGTGTGTTGTGTCCAGTAACAGTATACTTATTGCTTGATACTTTTGGCATCAATATGAATTTGTTGTCTAAACTGTATATATGATACATGGCAACTAACTATTCTTGAAGGGAGGCGATGGTTGAAAAAAGTCTTGTTGTAAGAGGGGAAGGATGCTGAGAAGTTCAACACCCATTTCCTTCTGTTTTAACAAGAAATTCCAAGTAACAATAAACTTGAATTTGACCTCTCAAATTGAGAACTGTATTACTGGATAAGGAAAATTGTTATATTTTTGTTCTTATATTATGATATTTTGTTTAGTTCAAGCCAAAATATGGTTTCTATCTTAAACTAGTAGTTTCTGGCCTAGTTCAGTGTAATCTTCAATGGCTTTTAAATGCAAACACACCTTGAAAGCCACTTCCACGGACTATACTATGTAAAGTATTAGTATTACTATATTAATACTTAAATATTGTCACTCTGTAGTGAAAACCCAGATACTTACAGATTGCCCTACATTCAGAAATGGTTAATTACAAAATGACATGTTGTATGTGAATTCCCGGAGAGAAATAATAGCATCTTAATAGTTTATTTCCTTTTTCACACAGGTTCCCCCTGAAGGTATGTTTATGGGCTGATTATAAAACTTGCTAAAAAGCTTTGGAGCTTAGGTGACAGTGAAACAGCAATTTAGTTGGTTTCTCAAGATCAGAGATTAATCTTACAAATGCACTGTACACAGGAGACCATTGGACAAGATTAGACTTTCTGTCTTGTGACTGCACAGGAGTCATTTGTAGGTTCAGAGCGATTAGGCTGGTCATACACCTGCAGAGCAGAAGGAGAGTTGATTTATGTATGTGGGTGGAGAGTGGTATCAGCAGGAAGATTAGAAGAAGGAATAATGATAATTGTTACAACTACAAAATTATGACACAGAGGAAATAAGGTACTGGGATGTGTTCAACCTACTGACAGATGTGGGAGCTGCATGTGTTAGAGGGGTATTCGTAATCGGTGAAAATGCAGTATTTTGGTAGGCTTATATGAAACCATGCTTCATCTCATGTTTTTCTAGGTTTTGAAAGGCCTTCAGTGACTTTAAAAAGCCATTTATTTAGGCAGGGAACAGCCCTTCGATTAGTTGACTTTTCCACCTTATTGGGCACTACTGATAAAATCTCTCTCCATTGAAATTGGTGGCAAAAATCCTGTCAATGTCAATACAGTCAGAATTTCTTCTTTATCTCTGCTTATTTGTGTGTAAAGATACTACAGTAGTTCTGCACTTGGCTGAGAAAATACAGGCATTTTACATAAAAAGCAGTGGAAGTATTGTCAGAATGAAGGCTGCATAATTGACTCTATTGACTCTGGGGGTGTAATAGACTTTTTTTCACTGAGCTCTGCCTGTAAGTAGGTCACAGTGAATGAAAATAAAATACACATTTTGTGTCAGTATGGTATATTCGTAAGTCATCTAGTGATTTTATTAACTAATTCCTGAGGTTTCCTTTCGTCCTAATGCCCATGTGGATGCACATGGGAAAAAAAAAAGGCACCAGTATGCTAATTCAGAAGTGATACGTTTTGTGTATTCTGTCTTCCAAGTACTGCTGCGCATGACCTAGAAATGCTAGTGGTAAATGCTGTATAGTGGAACAGAGTTGTTAAAGTTGTTTATATCTAATCTTTAGATGCTATCAAGCTTAGGCTGGAAAAAGTAATCTGTTTTATGCTGTACTTTAACATTTTGTATATGTTATATAAACACATACAATCTCTTCACAACAAAGTAAATATTAAAGGAACTCTGAATTGTAAGATTTATTCTCTATTTGGGAAATTAATAGAGGCTGAGAGCGTTTAATATACTTGTGTTTGATTTGCCTTCTTATCCTCTTGGAATAGAACTTTTCAAAATCCCTGCCATATCTGATTTGACAGTTGGGGAAGTTCAGAGATAAGGGACCATTTTAGGAGCTGTAAAACATCATTTTTATGAGTTACAGAAAATTCTCAGTTGAAGCAGTGATTTCTGTCTTTGGTATATTTTTCATTCTGCAGTTTTCTCCTCGGTAAAATAATTGCTTTTCTTTCTTTGTACCTCCTCTAGAAAAGAGTTCAGATTTTTTTTTTTTTTTGTATAAAATGGGTGTTAAAGTATCTTATGAATAAGCTCAACAGATCACACAAAACATGCACGTCTTTAAAATATTATGAGATTGAGATAACATTATAATATTGAGAACAATCAGCCAGTGTGTAATCTCCCCAGGGAAGTGTTGGATTCCCCAACGTTGGATACTTTAAAGATTCAGCTGGAGAGGGAGCTGCACCGTCTTGTCTAGACTGTGCTTTTGCCAAGAAAGGTTGAACCAGATGATCCTTGAAGTCACTTCCAATATGGTATTTTATGATTCTGTTATTTTAAATCTCACTCACTGCAATGCAATTACATAGTTTTTAAGTGTGATTCTCTGAACTAGTCATAAATAGGACTGTGATTGTGTTAAGTACCTTGTGGTTACCTCAGACATGCCTGAGGTGTCACAGTAAATTATACAGGTACTGTTCAAAGGATGCACTATAGACACAGAGGAGTGAAAGGTTAAGCATATGGGACAAATTGTAACCTAGCTCATAAATACTAATTCTAGAGAAATGTATAAATAGCTTAAATGGCATAGTCATAGTAAATTCACAGGGTCTCAGCCATTAATGATTCCAACCTCTTGCAGTGATTGTATAGCTCTTTGTGCATTTAGCTGGTTCCATGTGCAAATGTTCACTGTTAAATTGCAGTAAAAACTGAGTTAATGATTCTAGCACTTAAAATAGAGAAAAGCACAGGGGCTATTAGTGTTCTCTCAACTGCAGACAGCACTGATATTTTTTTTGTGGGTACTTGATGTCCTGGTACAATTTGAATTTCAGCAGACAAGGCAACTGTCACGGTAACTAAGAACCACAATGAATATTCAGGTAGTGTAGTGGGTTCCTCTATTCAAGTTCTTTTTGTAATTAGTATTAAAAAAATTGAATCACTTGTAAACAGCTGAAGCAACAACTTTATGGTTTTTAAGTTCCAGGTATTTCTCCTGTAGATGTCTCAGTGTTTCTTATTTGTTTTTCATAATACGATGTTAGAGTCAGCATAGGAAAGATTAGCTTATTTCTCTCTCTTGTCCCCTGACCTTCTTCTCTTTCTAGATTTGTGTCAAGATGGACCAGATGCAATTCCTCCATTTTTGTATAAGCACAGCAACTAGTAAAATTCCTTGGACTAGATAATAATTGCCTTATCCCAAATACGTTGGGAGAAAGAAAGTCTGGAGTAGCTTTACTGTAGGAACTGGGATTGTGTGTGTGTGTGTGTGACTTCAAAATGGAGCCTGGTCAAATCATGAACAAAGTTTGAGTGATTTTGGGGTACTTCAGACACAGGACTAATGCGCAAGGTGTTTGTGTTCCCTACCTGCTGAAGAAAGACTCCAGAATTTGCTGATGCAGGGTAGATATTATATAGTGTGCATCACAATTTTTTTAGCTGAAGATGTTAGAGCTTTTTCTTTGGTCAAAGTTGCCCTCTTTACATGAAAAAATGGCTTGGATATTTAGGTTTCACTACAGGTGGGTGGATAATGATCTCTGACCATTGTGTGTAGGTTTTTCCCATAAATTGTTTCTGAGTGTGTTGGCTAATCTCTTTTTTAAATGTTCCCATTGATTTTTTTTTTTTTTCATCAGTTATTTTTTGGCAGGTATTCAGTTCTAAATTGCTTTTACCATTAGGGAGCTTTTACTTGCACCTAATCTTGCAGCAGCCATTTTGATTAGATTAAATACAACTTTTCTTGCAGCTTGCTTTACTAAAAACTGCACCCTGCTGTTTTCTCCATGGTTTTCTTAAAAGAGTGTATGGAAGACAGCCAGGAAGATCTGCTGGTGATGATAGATGGTCTGAAAGTTAAACCGGTGTCCTCAACATAAAGTGCTTAAAAGGTTACAGAGCTGTGTGTTTCCATGTAGTAAGCAGTCTTCTCATGGCAGTGCTCCTGGGTTTATCGTGGCTGAGACTTCCTGTTAGTAGCAGGGATGATGAGATTCATGTGTTCTACCAAAGGACTGATCATGCTATGTAGTGTCTAATATATGAGGAAAGAATACAGCTTGCAGAACTTTGGTAGAAACAGCCATAAAAGGGCTATTAGAGGAATAGAAGCTTCAAAAGCTTATTTTATTTATAAGCATGGGAAATTCAGTTCAGTTTCTGTACTGTACTGATTTCTCGATCTTCCCTGTTGCTACAAACCTTCCCTGTTATATCAGTGATTCATAGACAAGTCTTAATGTGATAACCTTTATTAATGGCCTGCTGTATAGTAAGATAAGAAACTAATACAGTGACCTCTTTTTGCTGGCAGTACAGAAGACCATGAGGTCTGTTGCAATACAAGGATTAATTTAGTGGCCTGTAGCTTAATTGTTCCTTTTTTAGTTTGAATAATTGTGAGCAAAGAGCCTTGAACATGGGATTTTTCTGTCATATGCATCACTTAGGAGCTATTCAGTGGCTTGTACTGGAGTTCCCCAGCAAGATGCTCTTTAGGACTGAGAGATGATTGATTAAAAACAAAACATGAAAAAAAGAAAACAAACCTAAGAAACTTTACACATATTGAAATATGTTCACCACCACCACTTTGAACACGCCTTTGAAAAGCTGAAGTGTTGATACATTGGAATACTGGTAAATTAATGGCACAGGTAGCTTTTTATGTTTACGGTTCAGTGGTGACTGGTGTGAAAAGCATAAACTTGATTATTACATCTGTCAGGACTAGGCAAAGGGACCTATTCTTGGCGAGGAGAACCAAAGAAGCTAATAGGAGTAAAAATCACTGTCAGGGGAAAATACACCTGACTCTAATTGACTAATTCAGTAATTGAAATTAGTGTTAAAGTGCAACCTATGCTGTGAGAAGAGAACAGGGGGTTCATATGTGCGTATGTATACCTAATGTGAAAAGGAAAATTAACAATTTACACATTGCAAAATATATTTGATTTCATGCAGTCTTCTGGACAGTTAACAGGGTTCCTGTCCCTCCCTCCTGTCTAGTTTCACTGCATTATAAACGTCTCCTCAGCATCTACTTCAGCTTTTCAATTAAAAACCAGAGAACTAATAGGATCCCCCCCTATAAGTTAGAAGTTCTTTCTAATGAGTTTTTGAGTTACTGATGGCAAAATCCAGCTTTTTAATACTTGCTGCAGGTCCTGCAGGAAAGTTGTTTACTTTCTGTTCCAAGTAACATTTAATTACTTTAACTTCTTCCTACAGACTTCCTTTGTGAGTATGAGAGCACCTTGGGTAGTCACTTTCCCTTATGTCTAGTTTTTATTTGTGCAGGTTAATGGTATCATTGCCAGCATGCCTGTGGCAATTGATCAATTTACTATTTTAAAAGAACAATGAATAGGGATTGACTTGTAGGAAAATAAGTATTTTTAGAGAACTGGCTGCATTTCAAACTAGGCTTTTACCTTGTGTATAACGGAAGTTTACCTCACTTCTTAGTGAGGCTCCCTCATCAGGTAACTGTGGAGCAAGTTGCTGTGTTAAAAAGACATTCTGATGTATTTCTGACAAACTTGACATAAGTTATCAATTCTTTCTTGGTGGTTTTGTTAATTTGACATAGTTACTGTATATATGCTGAAGTAAACAATGTAGTATGTTTACCTTGGTATTGAGAGGGTTTTCTTTGGGGAGTCTAGAAAAATCTACAGCATCTTCCTCCTAAAGGCAGGGAGACAGAGGGAGATTTTTCTGTGGATTTCCTGTTCTCCTTCCTTCATCCTTTCCTCTGGCCGATTATATGTCCTTTATAAAAATGGATATGTGAAAAAGTAATAAGTGATTTCCTAAAAGAAGGTTTATTTAACTCATTTAGAAGACCTATGGTGGTTTTAAGTATGGATGGGTTTGAGCTGCAAAATTCCAAGGAATAAGAGCAATGGAAACATAAGGTTAAGAAAGGGAACACTGAAAAACAAAGCACTTTGAGTCTGGAGAGCACATTTCAATATAATACCTCAAAGATATTTCCTCTGAGTTCCATAACAAATAAGCCAGATAGGAATCTTAGTTCTCTGATTCATAATAGATGCTAGCTCAGTTAAGCTTTCCTTGCTTTTAGCAGGCTTCCTGTTTCTTTTAAATACCTTCCACTTGAATGAGGAACTAGAAACAATTGTCAATAACTATTCTAAATCTGTATATTGGCCAGTTTGTTTGCAGTCTATTTAATACCTGTGGATTTTTCTCATCTTTATTTACCCAGAGTCCACTGTCCCTGTCTGCTCCTGTGTTCTTTAAACACTCTTAAAGCACAGACTTAAACCTGGATTCTTAATTAAAACTGCATGATGGTCTCTTGCAGAAGTATGAAAATATTATTGTGTGTGTGGTCATTAACATATGAATGAGGTTTTATTCAGTTTTCAAGTAGAATTGAATTTAAAAAATGTTTATTATGTACTTTAGTTTATTCCTTGTGCTTCATTATTCACACTAGTGACTTGTTAGAGGTGTTTGTCCTGTCTTAATGAATCCCTCTCTGAAAGGTTAACTTATTCAGAGTTACTCTCTACACATGAAGTAGAATTGCTGGATAATTTATTAGAGGTTGAACAGCTTCTTGTAACTAAGACAATTTGACAATAACTTAATGAATTAAATGAAGAATGTGCAGACTCTCTTTGCATCTGTGCCCCTACAGGTGGACAAGGGATAGATAATCAGAAATAGCAATAATGCAAAACTATTCTTATATTTATCATATTATTATATTTTTTATCTGACATGTATAGTACAGTCATTAGTAGAATAAATTTTCTACTAAAGCATAATTTTTTTTTACTTACATGATTATTTGAAACATCTCTCCAGTTCCATAGAGTACATTAACATAATAATGTTATAGAGCTGTAACCACAGAAGAATAAACGGGATATTAAGATAACTGTGGAATTAGGTCCTTAATGACTTCACAAAGATAGTATAATTTGTTTTCCATATTTAGGGAGGACATCATATCTGTTTGCTTACAGCTTTTAGTATAGAAGACTGCATATAATTTAACAATCTCTTTTGAATACTTTTTCAGCTCGAGATGCTGATGAGAGAGAGAAGTGGATTCATGCTTTAGAGGACACCATTCTCCGCCATACCCTCCAGCTTCAGGCAAGTTTCAGTTTCATTTTTAGCATGTTTTACTTTCTTTTTATCAAAGCAAATGGATTACAGTGACATGACTGCTAACAACAAAGACAAATCCTGTATAACATGTCATCATAGCCTATACAGTCATATATAGTAAGATAGTATCAGTACCTGAGATTAGGTTTGAGTCTTTCTGTTACTATTTTCTTGTTTTACCATCATGAAAAGTCAGCATAAGACTTTAGTAACTCATGTTTTAATTGATGGTACCAGACTTACTGTTCTATATGTAGTTATTTTTTTTTTAACCAGGAGTTAGTAATTTTTGAGTCAAGCCTGTTGTGTGCTTGTACACCACCTAATTTTGAAATTAAAATGAGAGAGCAGCTTTGAACATCTTTCTGGATGACAGAACCAGTAAATAGCTATGTTTGAATCTACTGTGTAAGCTGGATATCAGGAGTTTTCTAGTTCCAAAAGCAGATGGTTTGACTGAGGGTTGTTCTTAGTGCTAGTTACGTAAGATCAGTTTCTTAGCAATGTTTTAGACTTGATCATATCTATAAGACTTGCTAAACCTTTATTTTTGCTCTGGAGAGAAACCCAGCTCTCCATGAAAGGCATTTTCTCATAGTTGGTTTGTACTACAAAAGTGTGTGATGACAGTGTAGAAATCTTAAAACAGGTATGCCTTATTTGTGTTGATATAATTTTGGTGCGCTTTTGGAGTATGGCAAGAGAACTTGGTCTCTCAGTGAGTGATGCTCTGCAAAGAAAGATACATTAAAATCCCTAATATCCCAGTGTGGAAAGACTGATTCAGATGTTTGCCTAGTCTAAAGAGTTAGAACAAGCCTGAATTTATGCCATGCAAATTTGGGCACCTGTGCTATCTTAGTTTACCTTAATTTCCCACAAAGCAGTGGTTTCTAGTCTTTTTCCACTGCTACAGACCACTGCATATTTTCTAGTGGACAGCAGATCCCTGAATAAAAATTCTAGTTTGTCGACCATCTTTGTATCCCTAGTAGCATGTCATGGATATTTGAGAAGTAATCTCTTCATCTGGACGCAGTGTCAGAGCACGCTGAAGAACTCTGTTCTGCAGTGGGTGTGAGGAGACAGAGATTATCATGTGGATTTAGAAGGGTCATCTTGCTCCCAAGGGATACTTCTTTTCCCTGTCCTCAGCAAGGAGAGAGAAAGTGAATAGGTGAACATTAGTGGTCTTATTCAGGGTCTGAAATGACAGAATCTCTGCAGTTTTCTTCACGTGTAATACATTTTATGGCTTGGAGATACAGAGCACAGAAATGAAACACCAGGATACACTGTGTTTCTTGTCACACATGCTTCCACGCTCTTTAGAAACAGTGATTGTAGTTTTATGGGCAGACAGATTTCATGATTGCAGCTAACAATGGAAGTGTTTCCTGCTAACATAACTTGCTTATGTTCCAGGAGAGGTTTTTTTTTTTTTTTTCCCCAAATAAGGCATATTTAGATAAAAAAGCTTATGTTAGTAATTTATCAATAATGTTTGAGAGAATTATGGAAAATCTAGAACTAAGCACCAAATCCTCATCCCTCTTAAATATGTTCCCCATCGAGTGTAACGCCTTGCTGGCCACCACTGTGTTCACCATTCATTTTCAAGACCCTTCTTCAGTGTGATGGTCACCTAGCCTTTTTGTTCGAGGCCCTTACTTCTGGATGAGCTGGGATCCTGTTCACTTACACTGTCAAGGCTTGTCGTCTCCTTTGGCTTGGGCTGCCGAGGAGATACCGGTATAAAAATGAACCCGGACTGTACCCCCTTGCTGAACAGCTTCATTTCATGAGCAGGGAGCACAGCCGTCCACCGCCGGTGTCCGTCTCCTGGCAGAAACCCGTGAGTGCCTCCTGACAGCGCTCAGACCCCCCCAGGCTGTGCCCGCCGCCCGCTCCTTACGGAGGGGCAGCCGCTGCCGGGTCGCTCCCCTCCCGCTGGCCGCCATTCCCCGGAGGGAGGATCGTTCGCCTCCCGCCTGCCAATCGGCGGCCGCCTTATTCGTGATGTGGGCGAGCGGCGGGGCCGGAGTCGCGGTCGGAGGGGGTCCTGCCCTCCTCTCCAGTCCCCTCCCCGGCCGAGGCGGCGCTGCCGGGGCCCGGCGTGGCGGGCAGCCAGCCCCATCGCTCCGCGTGGAGGAATGGCTGGTGTGAGTACGGGGCAGGGAAGGACGGGGTCGCACGTGCCGGGGCTGCCGGGTGCCCTGCCCGAAGCGGTGCCTCCTGACTGAGAGCCGGGCGCTGCCTCCTGCCCGCAGGGGCTGAGCGGCTCCGGCCGCTGCCCGTTCCCGTTGCGGCCGGACAGGCCCTGAGCCGGCCCCAGGGCAGAGGTCGGTGTTTAGCAGGGCTCAGCGGAGAGGGCGGGGGGGCACGGGCCTCCTGTACCAAGGGGCCTGGCGGAGCCTCCGGGAGCGGCTGTGATTCCTCGTGGGAGCGCCGCCGAGTTCGTGTGCCCTGTGTGCCCGCAGGGATGCTTTCATCCGGTTGCAAGAGCTCCTTGTATACAAACACGCCCTGGCTTCCTTTAACATTTAAACAAAACGATGCTTCATGCACTTGACGTTCTTCTGCTTTCCTATTTGTTTGGACAATAAAGTCAAATGAGTTCTTTAGGAGGATTATTGGCTCAACGGGTATGGATGGGGGTTGAGTGCTGGAGCAGAGATTATTTTCTGTGAGGGTATTTCTTGGGTTCTTAGTTTCTGTCGCAAACAGAAACATAGTTATCTGTCAGATAAAACCTTTACACACCTGGTTTTGGCCAAAATGTTGTATCTTTTTCTGGTGTGTTTTTTTTTTTTTTTTTTTTTTTTTTTTTTCCAGGTTTCTATGCTTGTTCTGGTAGTGGAGTGTTTGCATTTGGAAAGTCAGACTTTGAGGAAGTTTCCTTCATTGTGTTACACACGCATCTGTTAGACTTGGATCTGTTAGAGAAAGCATACTGGAACTTAGTTCCTGTGTTGGGTGAACCAGATCAGCAAGGATAAGGAATTAACATGAGGTGAAGTGGTGTCTGTATGATCTCTAGTCTGATTAGTCTTGCTAAGTTTATTTTTGCCTACTGTGTTGTCCTTCAGTCATTATAATGGAAGTGTTTTTGAAACAGTTAAAAATAATTAAATGCACACTTCCCACAACAAGCCTCAACCTGCAAGAATGAACTACAGTCAAGGAGCTGAGAGAGAACTGAGTCATAAATAGAATGAGTAACGGGATCCTTGCTGTCCAGAGCTGACAGTTAGTAATGTTGTGTCCAAATGGAACAAGAACAGGGAGGAGATGTTTCTGATGCACTTGTAATGAAATTTCTCTAGATTCTGAAAGTGAAGCCTGTTCTGCTTGCTGTGGTATTGTATGTTATCTTAAAGGCATTACTAAAAATATGCATAGTTCTTAAGCACTAGCTTTGTCTATTGAAAAGTCCTTGGTGCGATAGCATTGGAAGCACAACTGAATCCAACAGTGTTTTTCCCTTTCCCCTTCCCAAGCTGTTATTGTGGCATTATGAGGTCAGCAGCTCTGCACTGGCTGTGCATCAGTTGTTTTACACCCACGAAAGATAAGGGGGGGGGGAAGGGTGAGCATGGGGTGAAGGTATATTGTGGCTGAGCTTTCTTGTTTGCCAGGGCAGAGGTAGGAGGGTGAGAAGTTACCTCAGATTTTCTTCTATTATGCAGCCGCATCTTATGTCAAACAGCAATCCCATTCAGACAGGAGGTGCTTCTAGTTCTTTTGCCTAGCATAAACGTCCTGCTTTCCTTGCCTGTCTTTCAAGTGCCACCCTAGTGCTATGTGTACTTTTTGGCTCTGGAATTCTCTTGTGTGAGAAACCCTCTTGAAGATAACTTACAACTTTTTGGACCACAGTAACTTTCTTCTTAGATCTGAAAAACTCAAGACTACTGTTAAAATATGAATCTACCTGGAAAACTTCAGTAACTATATTCTTGTTCAGTAAAAAGGCTAACTTAATTTTAAATGTCTGAAGGTGGGCCTATATTCTGGTAGTGTTAGCATCCTGTCTGTAGGATCCTGAACTGGAGGGATGAGCAGTACTTTAGGGCAGAGGGGGGGAGGTTTCTCCTCCCTCTCATCCTTCCCCCTGTTAGCCAAAGATTTCAAACTCATTCTTGCCTTAAATCTCATGTCTTGAAATGTACTTTTCTGAAATTCTAGTGCTGCTAGAGCATCTTGGTGTCTTAAAGTGGCTACTAAAGGTTCTGTTGAGAATTGCATAAAAGACAACTACCAACTTGATTTAAAATAAAGATACAAAGCTGAAACTTGCACATTCCACAAATAGGATGTCTTTCATGCTTTATGAGTAGATATGACAGTGATAATCCACATTAGAGAGTCTTTAAATGCTTGCAGGCTCCAATGGATTTCCAACCCAAACTTGCAAAAACCTTTCAGGTAGTGCCTCAAATTATTTCTGCCTCTAAGAGGGCTCCCTGTGGAGGCAAAGGGACTGAAAGGTAACTAGATAATCTTCATAATTTAAGCAAGGTATCTACTTCATGCCTAGCAAATAGTAGGATAAGAAAATGTTACATGAAGAAGTAGATCTGGGATAGTTGCTGTGAAGATTGATGCAATAGCTTAAAGAGTTACACCATGGCTTTGCCAGTATTCTGGAGTTGGTACTGCTGCTGGAAGCAGTCCTGTCTCACTTCTGGTAGCAAAGCAGAAGAGGCACTATGGCGGGAACAGCTGAAGTTGGAACTGGATTCAGATCTGGCTCAGACCAAAACTGCTTTTGCTGCTGCTCTCCCTTTCTGAGTTTAGTTTTAACCCAGGTTAGTTTCCACATTGAAATTTTAAATCTATTTTGAGACATTCACATTCCAAGCTTTAAGTATTGCTTGAAAAATCTAGCAGAGGAAAAAAGGTATTTATCTTTGTCACAAATAAAAGATAAGAAGGTGCCGTTGTTTATTGCCCTTACTAGTCTTATTTGTTGGTTTTCGTCAGTTTTCTGGCAGTTGTTTTCTGTTTTTATAGGCAGTGTGTCCTATTTGACAGAATCAAACATACTGTAGGCAGGGGATATGTTTCCGCTGAGGTACTGAGGATGGAGGGAAAACACTTGCTTCTTTAAACTAACTGCCACAAGATTTTTTTTTTGTTACTTGGAATCCTAATGAGATGAGGAATACAGCACAAGTCTCTTCAGAAAGATAAGGAAGCCAGCTCTCTAGAGCTTTCTCTTTTCCTCCCCAAATACAGGTATTCTGGAAGGACAGTTCTTGTCAAGTCCTCGCTATTGCCTCTATTTTTTCCTTTGTTTTCCTGCTTTCATTACTGTTTGTTTTTCATAGAGGTCGTTGTTATTGTAATGCTTTTATTTGCTAAATATATTTGATTTTTTTCTGGATGCATCTTAAACCACGACAGCTGCTTCTAAGGGTGATGCAGTCTTTTCACCCCATCGTTGCCTATCCTTTTTAAGCTTTCAATATGCCCTGAAGGAGACATCCCAGAAGTTGTAGGAGGGAGGAAGGGAGGTATGAGGAAAAGAATGCTATGCTACCTTTTCCTCTTGCCTCTAGAGTTGTTACCAATACAGGTTTCTTTGTGGGGAGGAGTCAGATATTAAATGTATAGTTTTGGGGAGTGGTGGGTTGCTCTGGATTGGTACTGACAGTAAGACATAATCAGTGTGTTTCTGAAGATCTAAAGCAGTCTGAGATCCTGTTCTTTTTAATAAGTTGAATATGCTTATTTTAAACTCTCAGCATACCTTCAGCTGGAGAAGACCCCCTGAAGTCCCCTAGTCCAAGCCCCTTCTCATTGTGAGACCAACTCATGGAGTTTTGCTGTATGGAAAAAAAACAATGCAGTGTTGGTGTATGAAACCTGACCTCCAGGTTTTTTTAACTGAGTGTGCTAGACCATTTGCTGAAATGATGGTGTTGGCTGCTAGCTGTGCAAACAGTTCAGTTTTCAACAAGGAAATAGAATACTAATTTCACATAGTTTCAGATCTAGTTTTGGGGTAATTTAAACTTTACTAGTTTGAGGGAGTGTCAAAGTTTCTTGATTTCAGAGGATGCTCCCTTCTGCCTATTAATTTCTTTTTGGTAACTTGTTAATCTGGATGGTTTTTGTCTTCTCTTAAATTTCTCAGCATAGTCAAAGTAGTTGTTTTCTTCTCCTTCCCCCTCCTTGTTTAAAAATATTATCCCTAAATTTGTCCTGTGTGAACTGTCTAATAGAGGGTGAAATACATTCTTTTCGTGCTGGTTTGCAACCTAATCTGTATTGATAGATTTATTGATGTAGAGTGTTGTCAAGATTTGGGTGTTCATAGCAGGATTTGCAGTTTGGCAAATGAATAAGGAAAAGCATCTTCTATGGTCAGCAAATGGCTTTATGTTTTAGAGTGTGTGTGATACTGCACACATAGCCTGACAGGCCTAAGAGCAAGTCATTCTTGTATTGCACACAGGTGTTCACATCTCTGAAGAGCCATCAGTGAAGCTCTTAATAGGATGACCCATCATCACAGAAAAATAGAAGAAACTGTATTGACAGAGAAAACTTTATGCTGATATGGAAATTTGCTAATATGGGATTTTACAAATATGGATTGCTTACCTTCCCCCATATTAAATGTGGTTTTCCCCTTTGGCAGACCTTTGAGATTCTCTGCTAGCTGTGCATCCCAGGAGTCCTGGTGGTGTTCAAGGCCAGGTTGGACAAAGCCTTGGGTGATGTGGTCTAGTGTGAGGTGTCCCTGTCCCTGGCAGGCAGGTTGGAACTGGGTGATCTTAAGGTCTTTTCCAACCCAAACCAGTCTATGATTCTATGAATTTTCTGAAGCTGGGAGTGCTTTGATGTTTGTTTTGCAGTTTCATTTGCCTTAAAGGTATTTTATAAACAAAACTGAAATGTGTTTACATAGCACATGTGTATGAAGTCAGAAGTAATCGATTCCAAGAACCCTCTCTTTTCTTTCCTGTAATTAAAGATGTGGTGACCCAGAGGGAGTTTGTTCAAGTCTTCATATAGATGGTTTAGCAGTTTAAAGGTAGAGATTACATTGTATGCAGAAGCGGGCTTTGAGTCCTATATTGTGAAGGGAAACAAATTTTCAAGCAAGAAAATTTAAAATGTAATTGTTCTCACGGCCCTGTTACTTTGTACTTGTTGGGATATGTGCAACAGAATGTAAGAAATCAAACACAGTGTCAAGAATGCAAATCATTAGAGCTGTGAAGGAACCAGGAATAATTATTTTGATTTTTTTTCAGCTGAAAGTTGGGTCCTTGTTTAAGAAAAGATTTAGCACTTGGTGGTTTAGTGAGTTAACAGTTAGAAGCTGTGAGTTGAGCAATGTTGTCTGAGTGTGGGAAGTGCAGTCATCCAATTGGATTTGGTTTGTCTTCCTTAACTGAAATGTAGGAATATGAAATTGCACGACAGTCTTCAGAAAAATTTGAGTTCTCCTTTATATTTTCCAAAGAAGCTTTAATTAGTGTAATTTAAGGGGATTTGTTCAATCACAAGTAATGAAATACTCTGGTGTGTGCTGATTATACCGCCACTGAAAATGTGTAGCAGTTTACTGTTACTGATTTAACTGCAAATAGAAGACAAATGCGTTCAGCTGTTTGCCTGTTTTTCCACATGGCAGAATGAGAGGCAAGGCATTATTAGTCAGCTGGCAGGCAAAACCCATACTTCTGTTATCTTTCTTTCTTTCTCTGAAACTAATTAAATATTTGATTTTTACTATATCTAGGGTGTGGATTCAGGATTTGTTCCCAGCGTTCATGATTTTGACAAGAAACTTACGGAGGCTGATGCTTACTTACAGATCTTGATAGACCAATTGAAGGTATGATAACTAACTGGTGTATTGGGGAGTCTGCTTGTCAGCATGGGTTTCAGGGTCTGGTTGAAAGGAAGGTCAACAGAGGAAGAGGCTGTTGAGAAGAGGGGCAGAGTCATGTATTATGCTTAGCACTTGGTCTACTAATTGTGGGATGCAGAGAGAGCTCATCTGGTTGACCTGACTGAACTGGAGAAAACATCTTTTGTTTTTTACATATGAAGCTTCCTGATAGATTTTATCTTCTCTTTTTCCCTACCTTGGATGTCACATAAGTTCTGAATACTGAAATAAAAAGATATTTACTAGAAGTGTAAAGATTGAGTTACAAGCTAAGGGCAGAAATAAGCCGAAAATGCCTTCCTTTTAGAATGGATTTTGGGATTGTCAGAGTAAGAAAATTTAGAATAACGCTAACAGATTTTATGGAATGGTTTACAATGGCTGAGACATTCTTTTGTATACGTACCTTGATAGAAGTGGCAGGGATAACTGTAATTTAATTTTAACCTAATTAAATCATTGTACTGCTGATAACATTTTAGAACTTATCTCGAGGAAAATGTTGTCAAGTAGTACATAACAACAGTTGTATGTTGTTTCAGGCTGTGTTATAGTAGTGACAGATAATCTGTTCCTTGAGTGAAATCTGTTTCCTTGAGTGAAAACATTCTGCACATGTTTTTTATACAAATACAGTTCCCTTTACACTTTGTACATGTATTTTAAGAGTAGGTGGGAAGGTGATGAGGGCATCTCAATACTCACCTTACTGAGAAAAACAGTTTATGCTGCTGGTTAGGACACTTTTTCCCATGACTCAGCAGGTTAAAATTGCTGTTAAGATTGCTTCAGTTCTGCTGCTTTGGATTCTTTTCCCCTGATATCATGACCAAGCAGTGCATGTGGGATATTCAGCAAAATTCAGTTGCAGGGAAGAGCATACCAGCAAAAATGGAGGTAGGCAAAAGTGATGCAAACAAAATTCAAAGCTAAATTGCAAAGGCTTGGTCAGGAGAAAGCTTTTTTTCCCGGTCTGGAGCCAGCACGCTTCACTGAAGGACATATTTAAATCTTTACACCTTCTAATTGTTATTTCAGGTCAGCTGTTTGAGTGGATATAGGAATTTATTAATAATGAAAGAAGATTGAATTTGAGGATGGGCAGAGATTAGTGTTGTTTTTTTTTCCAAAGCCAGGAATCAGTCCTTAAGGAGAGAAGAAAACTCATGAGTAGGTTTTATGGAGGCAGCTGAGTGAAGCTCACCTACTAAAATTATAGCCTCTTTTCTGAGCAAGGGTGGATGTAATGAACTTTTGATCGTTACCCTAAATCTTCTTTTCTTCTTTGAACAACTTGTATTCAATAGCTTTTTGTATGTGCACTCTAGAGGTACCTTTTAACTGTTTCAGCTCAGTTTGTGTTAAGTATACGCGCAAGATTTTCAGTAATAATTTGTTTTTCTTTGCTTAGCTGCATCTCATATTCCACTTTTAAGAAAAATAAGTAGAAGATAATGCTAGGAAATCGCTGTATATATTCCCAGGAAAAGCACTTTCAAATCTTAAATGATTTGAAGCATGTACCTAAATAACAAAGTACCTGGAAGGGTTGGTAAGGGTTGAAGTTATTCTGAGAAGCATTCTCTATGCCCCCAAAATCTTTTCTGAAATGAAAGAAAAGCACTTTGAGGTGTTAATAATGAGTGTTACCTGCATTACTTCACCTTTTTATTCAAACTGTGGTAGAATCATGTCAGGCTGAGCAGTGGAAATAACCAGGGTCTGAGATCTGATCTCTGCAGGATGGGATAATGTGAGAAATCAGTTACAAATTTGTTTTATCACAAATGCTGTGAAGAAATATTAGGCAAAAACTGCTTTGGGTTGTAATAATGGGATTATTATTATTAAAGACCCTGGGATACTAGGATTGTGTAATTTAAGTACTTAAATGCTTTTGAAATTTCAGTGTTTGTGACTGATTTTTATATGAAAAAAAAAACCACTTCTGGTATTTTCACAAGTATCTCTTTCTTTTAGCTCTTTGATGAAAAGCTCCAGAACTGCAAAGATGATGAACAGAGAAAAGCAAGTACATTTTGTCTTAAATATTGCTAATTTTGCTTAATCAGAGGGTTCGTGCATCAATGTAGTCTATAGAAATGTAAAGTACAGTTCAAATTCGTGAAGTGTAGAAATCACTTAGAGCAGTTCGAACAACTGATAATATTATTTGTGTTGTGAATAGGTTGCAAATAGAATTTTTAGTAATACTGGATGTCACATTAAAAACAATTTCAGTCTGTAGGAAATGATTATTCCTCTGTTGTCCAGCTGCCAAAAACATTTTTAACCTAAATTTGCTATTTTAAAATCTTTAACAAGGAGGAGTGTTTAATGTTTGTGGGAATAGCAAAACTAATCTGAAGAAAATCCTAAGAATCATATATTTCACATCATCAGTCTGCATCCTGTGTAGTTCTGTGACTACTGTGCCACATGTTTGAAGTCTGAGAATACCACAGTTCATTCACCTTACATGAGGATGCCAGAAATGTAACTTGCTCTGTGGGAAACACTGCCTTTTTATAGTGAGTGTGTGTTTTTTTGCATCCCTCCTATTCCATTTTAAAGTCAAGTTCATAAGTCAGATCACTGTGTTCAAGAAAGGCCTAAGCATACCTTGATGGTGCGGGTCTGGCAGTAAGTAGCATGCTGGTTTTGTATGTTAATTTGTGTGGTGTGGAGAAGGGGTTTAGCAATTCCTTATGAAGGGTTTTGTTACTGAGGTGTTACTTTTGTTTTCAGCAGATGCAGTAATTTCAGTATCATAAAGCAGTACTGGATTTCATCCTAGTTCCCTCTTTCCCCCCAGTTTCATTTATGAAAAACAAGCTGGTGTTTGGTTTCGGTTTTGAAAGCAGTTTGATGTTTTCTGTGATCAGTTTGCTTACTTATAGTGGCTGTGACCTTTCATGTTTTATCCATCTTGTCTGATGTGTTCTGTGGTGTCTCAGGGACTTCACAAGCGATCTGTCTGGAGTCCTTCTGCATGTGCAGGCTTTTACAATAGCATTTTAAAGCATTCTCTGTGCAAATGTGTTTAATCTGTAGACAGGTGACCAAAAGAGAAAGATCTAAAGGTTTTGTGTTTGACCTTCAGGGTGTCCTACTGGGAAGAGTTCTCCTTCAATTTTGACCTCCCTCCAGATGCTTCTTTGCCGATCAGGCAGTACTTCCTTTTTTTTCCTGTGACAGTGCTTCTAATCCCTGGAGGCATTCTGCATGTTGTGCTGATTTCTTTCTTTATCTCTGCAAGGTGTCTATGGAACAGACAGATTGATTTTACAGGGAAAGCAGGAGGCTTGTTTAGATTAGGTCAGCTTCCCCTGGTTTGAAATCTTGATGAGTGTTGCTATATTTATTCTCTGTTAAAAATGAAAGACCTGCCAAAGCACTTTCTTGGTCATGTCTCTTCCTGTACTAAAGCAGCTAAGAGGCTTTGGTACTGTATTGAGTGGTTCTCCTATTTGTTTATGGAAGTATTGTTCAGTGATCAGACTGTGAGCTAAGTGTAATCTCAGGATATTTCCATCCGACCCATAGTTTTTTCTTCTGAGGAAACAAGATCTGGTTATTTGAATGTTGTGTGCTTCCCAGCTACCTGAGTGGTACAGCCAGACATCTATAACCTGAGATATTGTTCTTGCAAGTTTACAGAGCATTGGAAACCAGGACAGCTGGTTTTTAGTTATAGAATATTTAGGGTTTTGAACGTAATGGTATAGAGTATAGGTGTTCTGAGATGCTTTAAGATCTCTTGGGTATCTTTGAGACATGATAATCCTGTTGAACTTGGAAGAAGACAGCACAGATGTAACTTGGAGAATTCTGAAGACAAGAAATAGTGACTATCATGAATTCGCTCTTTTATATTGATACCCTTGACAGAAGTACAATTTCTATGGTGTAGTGGGATTATTCTGTTTTGCAAGCATACTGTAACTAGCAGGGCCAGTTTTGCCGAATCTGCTGGAGCAGTAAAATGTATATATCTGACTATTGGAAGTAGGGAAAGGTGCATGACCTGAGGGCACTGGTGTTACAAGGTGAAGGTGAGAATAGCACCATACTTTTCTTACAGTGTTAGCAATACTGTTGGTGAGGACTTGAAGTGAAACTTGCTGTTCAGTTTTGTGAAACTATCTTGACCACATGTATCGGGGAGAATAAAACTAAGCATCCAAAAGCATCAGAGGTGTACATTTGGCAGGCTGAAACAAAGCTGACATTACTTAAACAGGGAAGTGTAGCCTGCTTAAGCTATTTACTACACTACTACACAATGATTAGTTTTTGTGAAGTAAATCCATGCCCAATCCCATGGATTGAGGTCACATCTTACTGATTCTTAGAGTTGACTGCTACCCCTATGTGCCTCTGCTCCCTCTGAGCTGATCCCTCTGTAGTTACATGGTAGAATCATAGAATAGTTAGGGTTGGAAAGGACCGTAAGATCATTTAGTTCCTCCCCCCCCACCACCACAGACAGGGACACCTCCCAGTAAACCATGCCACCCAAGGCTCTATCCAACCTGGCCTTGAACGCAGCCAGGGATGGAGCATTCACAACTTCCCTGGGCAACCCATTCCAGTGCCTCACTACCCTTACAGTAAAGAATTTCTTCCTCAG
>JASSUY010033424.1:0-15217 GCA_032466535.1 Forpus xanthops
GAATGTGTTGCCCAGGGAAGCTGTGAATGCTTCCTCACTGGCAGTGTTCAAGGCCGGGTTGGACATAGCCTTGGGTGGCATGGTTTAGTGTGAGATGTCCCTGCCCATAGCAGAGGAGTTGGAACTAGATGATCTTAAGGTCCTTTCCAACAATTCTATGATTCTATGATTTTAGGGAAGCTGAAGAACTTGGCACACCAAACTGCAGACAGACCCCAGGGCTCCCTCTGCTCAGATCAGCCTCAGGAAGCAAACAAGGGAACAGATTTTTTGGACAAAAGGGTATCCGTGAAAGCCCACAATGATTCTCATGTACTGGAGCAGCTCCACAGCCACAGGCCAAGCCCATGCACCCTAGGCTCTCCACAGCAATTCACCCATCTGACACCAGGCCAGTTTGCCCCCCTCCTACAAAATCTGTAGAGGCTTTGTAACATCTTCAAATTCATTAAGTATTAACCCCAGAACTAGAGATTTTGGGGTAAACCCTATCAGCCTTCTTGGTGGATTATACTCTGTCACTGCCTGCTGAAGATAAGGCAAACGCCCCACATGTTCTGTTACTCCTCATTCCTGACAGAGTGGCTTATATTGGTACTTACAGGCAGCAAACTTTTATTTTCCACTTGTTTCAGTGGAATTTCTTAGTCACTGTTACCATAAAATAGATAGCATTAGTAATTAAAGTTGTTTACAAAACACTAGCACAGGTTGCCCTGAAAGGTGGTAGATGCCCCATCCCTGGAAACATTCAAGGCCAGGCTGGATGAGGCTCTGAGCAACTTGATCTAGTTGAAGCCATCCCTGCTTATTGCATGGGGGTTGGATTAGATAGCCTTGAAAGGTTCATTCTGAATGATTTGATTATATAATCCTGCACAATCTTTTAAGCCATGGTGCACAGACACGAGCACCCAGGCTGGGGAGCAGGATACACTCTTGGCCTCAAATTGCATTGCACAGAAAGGGCAGAGGAACTGCAAAATGTGGGTCTGCAACTCATGTGCCTTTCAAGAGCATGACCCCTACACCTAGCAATTTAAGCAATTTAAGTTCTTTTATTTTGTATGCAAGCATGAGAGCAATGGTCTTACAAAGGCAGCGTGCAATACTAATGCTTTGCCTGGACTACGATTATTAACAAACCAGCAAAGTATTCAGGTACAGCTGGTAATTTCTTGTGGCACAGCTGCCAAACCCTGCCACGCAGTGTTAATTAGAGCCACACTATAATTACAACATAGAGGCTCCTGGTTTAGCTGTAACTACACACAGCAAAACTGTTTTCCCTTTCAAATGACTTGCAGTTCAATTTAATTTCACAATAGTACCTCTCTGGTATAATAACAGTATTCCTCCTGGCTTTATGCCTCTCTAAGAATTCTTTCTTCTCCCACACCATGGCAACAGGTAGATCTTCTCTCCCAGTGTGGGAAGTGTTTGATGATTTCCCAGTGCCACGTGTTATTCAGCAGCAGCTGAATATAAACAAGCCTTTCTGGAGTGCATATGATGTAGGAATTTCAAAAACCAGAGTAAGTGAGGTACCCATGCTATGCAATGTGCCAGCCCCAGGGATGGAGCAGTGTCCAGCAAGTAGAGCCTACACTGAGCATGTGGACATGGAGGGGAGGCAGGGAGCCACGTCTAAAGTAATTTTTTCCATTCTCTGGTGCTTTCTGTGCATGAGATGACTTGCTGTCCAGTGCCCTGCTGTCAACAGGGCTAGCTATCAGCATCAGACATGTTTCCAATGGGCTGCCACCTCCCGAGATACTGAAGGAAGGTGAGCTTTCACAAACTCATGGTTTTTCACCAAGCAACACCATGCTGCCTGACCCAGGACTGCTGGGACCACAGGATCATTCTCAAACCCTGCCCTGCTTTGGACATGCACGTCTGGCATTAAATCAGGCATTCAACCATTAAAATCCTCAGTATTTGGCAAAAAAAAAAAAAAAAAAGAATTCACTGGGAAATAAAATAAATTAACAATAACTCCAATTCTGCATTCATGATACTTCCACCACAACTCTTGCTGTGCCCATGCACAAGGCAATGCCCAGTTCAGGGCAGAGATCCTAAATGAAAACCTGAAGGAAACCTAACTCAGGAAACTTCATCTCATTTGCTTTATTCCCCAAGCATCCAATCATCTCTTCTATACAGTTTTAAACTTATAAAACTAAATAATAAACTAATAGCACATTATTTACAATTATTTACATAACATATAACTATTGAATTTGGAGCATACAATGTTCCAAACCAAGGAAAATTCAACAATATTACTGCAAGTAAAACCTGAGGGATCCTCCGAAGGACAGACTGCAGGATGTCCCACTGGAGGCACTCACAGTTTTTGGTCTCCAAAGAGGCTTTGGGCTGTAAGGCTGCCTGGCTTACCGGGAGGAGAGGCTTGGCTTGCCGCTTTTACTGCAGCTGGTGTAAAGTCCTGGGCCATCATCGAAGAAACTGCCCAGAGCCAACTTCTGTCTGATTGACTCCCGCTCATTCTTCTGGGCCTGAAAGGGAAGGGCGACATAAAGGATGAAGCTGTCGATCATGCCAGTGCGCACAAAGGAGAGTTGTCCCACCAGCCCCATTGCCACGCTCATGATGCCAAGAGTGTGTCCCCCCCCCACTGTCTCCCATGCTTGGGTGGACCACACAGCTCATCCCAACAGGGAAGCCCATCTGCATCTCTCTCTACACATACTGACAAATCTGTATCTATATATGCCCACACATCTGATATAGACCTAATATATCATAGAATGGTTAGGGTTGGAAAGGACCTTAAGATCATATATACACTGATATCTGTATCTATAGCCATATACAGCCCCTCAGGCCACACTTGCACCATTAGCATTTCCACTTCCCTGAGCAGCCTCCAAAACTACACAGTCCTTCTGCCAGCGTGCTTAGAGATGTGGTTTTAATCATCATCAAATTATCCTGTTTTTAAAATGTATTTTTATACATTTTTTTTTAATTCTGAAATTAATCAGCGATCAATGGTTATGGAGATGACTGTGTAATCCATGTGCAATAAATGAAAATCACAGATCTAGATTCAAAATTAGTACCAGTACTATCCCAGTGTCTGTCACTAATGGATTATGTGCCAAAGCTGACAACAAATTCATACAAGGCAGCAAGTTACTGATAGAAGGAACATTCTGAAGCCCTCAAAACCATTTAATTTTAAAATACTACATAACACCTGGTCAAGGATACCCAACAAAAGAAAACATAGCAGGTAAGCATAAGTTTATTCCACAGTGTTAATTAATACAACTGTGATTCCCATATTTCACCTGGGTAAATGTAAAGCACCTCTTTTTCACACAATGAAGTGAGCTATAACAAAATGCAAATTATTAACTTAAAATAGCTAATGATTTAATTCCAACTCCAGTGCTGACTACATGTATTATGTTATCACACTGCCCATTATGATTGTCAAGCCCTTACCGAAATACATGCTTCATTTGTAACTTAACTCCTTTTATCTAAAATATTCAAAATAACCCACATGGCATCAAGTGATGTTATATTTTCAAGTTCAGCTCCCAGCTTCCAAAGTTCAACCCAAGTGCCCAGGTATCTTTTCCTAATTTTGGGTTTTTTTTCAGCTTCCATTAACTGATGCCTCAATCGCGCGGAGATAGTTAGATTCAGAGTTAAAACCAGCCATCCCTGCTGGTGAACGTAGCACAGTGCAAAAAAAAAACCCAAACAAGTAAAAATGAGTGAGAAATATTTTTTTAATTGGCTGAAAGCAGAGACATGATTGCCTGTGATGATTCTTCAAGCATCTCATCTCACACACAGTGCATACGAGTCCCTCTCTCATGAGTGCCAGCTGCACCCCTCAGTGCATCAATATTTTATGAAGACACAGATACTTAGCTTCCCCTTTTTTCCAACTCAGATGAGCCTCTCCCACATCTTCCCAACTACATCTGATTTTCCTTGTATTCCAAAAGAAATCAGGAGCTCAAAGCACATCTCCACCTCCTCCTACCCAGCTGGGACAGCACATCCCAGCCTCTAGGCCAGCTGGGACCGCTCTCTCACTCAGCAGTATACCCACCTACTCTGTGTGTGCTGAAAAACACTCTTCCTTGCATTACAGTACACACAAACACAGACACACTTTTACATACCTGCCCTTTCAGATGGGCCTGTCTCTCCAGATCTTTTTTAATTTTGTTCCATTTCCCACTGAGATATAACTGCTCCCCCTATGACACCTGTACGTTTAATCAATGTGCAATTTGTTCTCTCCACCAGGTTGTTACTGAGGATACTAAATAACACTGCTCCCAGGACTGAGTTCTGAATATCTCATTTTATAAACAAGGCACAGGCTAATGACCATAAAGAAATCAAGAGTCTTATTTGTTATTACAGAATAGGGGACAGTTGCTAAGAAATACAATATACCTAAGGGAACTGGATTTTCGGCTTTAGATAAATTACCCAACAGCTGCAGCATACATCCTGAGTTGGGTACTGAAAACTGTGAATTGAGAAGGAAAACTGCAATTGTTTTTTTTGACTACAAAATATACTTACTCTATATATAAAAAAATGGATCAAATATGCAAAATGCAATGGTACTAGGAAGAAAAATATGAACCCATGTTATTTATTTATTTTGACACTGAACCAAAAACTTATGTATTTCTGAAAAAAGGCATCTGGTGTAGAGCTGACATTTGGTTCCGGCAATTATTTTAAACAAAAGGCTGCTTTTTAAGGCAAACCAGTTTTGAACGGATGTTTTCCCTCTTACCGTTGACCTTCCAGTTTGGAAGGTCGATACCTACCTTTGTTTAAGTACACAAATAAAAACACAATGTCAGACAACGGCTGTGACTGCCTACATGTAGAACGCTTTACACAACCATTCCAGTAAAGGGAAATTTCCAGGAGAGGTTCAGCCTTTCCCTATAGTGGACTCAGCACACTGTTTCCCAGGCTGTCACCTGCTGTAATTATTGCTGTTTATAAAACTATTGCAATCACCTCTCTGGCATTTGCAGGTTATATAGAACCATTTGTGCTCTTTACCACCCACCTCCCCACACATGTCGGCACCTAGTCTATCCCCAGTGCTCTGTGGCATCTCAACACAAAAAAACCCTACATTTTTGGTGAAAAGCCTGAATTTATCCTATATATGTCTTCTTCCCATACAATCCCATTCCTGGATATATGGTGATACAATTGATGCTGGAGGCTACCCCTGACCAGCCTTGATGCTGGATGGAGAGCACTGCCCACAGCAGTGCGTACACAGTTTCTGCAGTTTTCAGGGGAACTAAACGAAGTCTGTGTTTTTTATGTTATTTAAGAAGTAATAGCCAGACTGCTCCTGTCACCACATACCACTCCATGCTATTTAGCATGCAGGCACCTGTACTAGCAGCCTTTACTCACTACAGACTTAATCCGAAACAGCACATAAAATTGTATATGGAAGACTTATTTGGTGTTGAGGTGCAGCAGTGATTTGGCAGGCTCCTTGTCAATGCTCCGTGACACGCCACCTTGGATAGAGCAGCCAGCTCCTAATAACGGCTGGTGATGGCACTTCTGAAGTTGCACCAATGTGTACCAAACCTGGACCAAATACCAAGAGTGCTTTGCTAAGGTGCTGCCTGTTGGAGAAGGAAAAGTCTAATTACACAGTGAATTACAGATTAATGGGTGCCAGCAAAACTTCAGCAGGGCCCTGTCCCATCCTGCCAGTGCCACTACGATGCAGGAGTTAAAATGCAGCAAGGCCAGCAGAGGCTGGATGCACCAAACAGGGTGCACAGCCGGTGCCTGGCCCCAGCCATGACAGGGCCAGGCCACTGAGGCTATTTTTGCCAAGGTCTGTCATTACCAGCCATGGACAATTACTATATTTAAAGTTCCAGACCCATAGGCAGCATCTTATTTATGTCTGTAAAGTACAAGGGCTGTTACAGGATTTACAAACAACTGCAACCACAGAATATTTGTTTTTATCTCCTCTTCTAGGTGGATTTGCTGGTAAATGCAGAACCAAGTCAAACTTGTATATCTCAAGCCATGTGGCAAAGTGCCTTAAAACCTAGGGGTTTTGAGGTACCAGAACACACTTGGAAACATCCTTTTACATTTTATCATAAAGTGATATAGAAACACAGAGAGAAGAAGGTTTGCTGCTGGTGTGTTAAACACCAACGAGCATTTCCCTGCTCCAGCACCTGAAACCCAAAGCCGTGGCAGGGTGTTGGGCAGTGCTTTGGCGGGTCTCCTCCTGCCAAGGCGGCAGCTGTGGGCAGACAAAAGACTCCTTTTTGTCCCTTACCTTTTTATAACTCCCCTCCCCAGCCGGCACGGCTGCTTTCCTGATGACGTCACCCATGCCATCACCCTCCAGACTCATCTCCTTCGCTCCCGGATCCTCACGTGGCCAACGAAACGCTCCCACCAGGGCATCTCAGTCCTTCCTCCACTCTTCAATCAGCACCATGGGATCAAGTGCACACTCCCAGAGCGAAGACCTGCGGCAGCTCACCGTTCCCCGTCTGGGATGCTTCCCCGGCTCCTCTCGCCTTCCAGCTGCTCCAGAGCACCTTGCTTTTCCCTAATAAAGTCAACAGCAGCACTAGAGCCCCAGCCAGCTAATGAGAGGAAGGCGAGGGCTGCGCAGGCCAGGGAAGCCGTGTCCTTCTCCAGCCACTGCCAGCGCCAGATAAAAATAGCCCTCGGCAGCTACACATGGGCAGGAAAAATCCCGGTGTCTGATGTCAAAATCCAAGTCTGACAGCGTAGTCATGGCCAGAGGGGGCAGGAGGAAGGGACTTTTTCCTGGGGCACTCACCGTGAAAGTTATCCTAACAAATTCCCAGCGGCTGGAGGTACTGCCCGCGGCTGGGGCTATAAACCCAGGCAGAACCAGGGCAGTCCTCAGCCCTCGCATGGCTGCTCAAGTATGGGCAGTCACAGCAATGTCAACTACAAGTTGAAATTTTCACTCTACATGAAACACACCAGAAAGGACCTCAGGGAATTATTTCTTGGCTAAACCAGCTTTTTTAGGTGCAAAAAAAAAAAAAAAAGTTCCTAGGAATTAACCAATAGAGCTCACAAAGGCATCCAGCCTTAACCCGCCACTGGTCTCGTGTGCTTGCAGATCCTGGGGACCCCTGCACTGTCTGATCCCTGATCAGGGTGGACAAGCACCCTAGCCCTGGCTCCTGGAGAGCTCTGCAGGCTCAGCAGCACCCAAACCTGCACCACTTATAGCTCCAGCTTGTGCCCCCAACAGTCCTGCCTGGAGACCTGGCCTTCACAACACAGCCCCAACCCTAAACAAATCCTGCCCAGCCCTTGCTGAGATCCCATCTGTGTTGCATCCATCACAGTGGGAAACGTTTGCTCTGGACAGGCAGTGAGAAGCAGAGATCACATGCTTTGTGCAGCTATTTCTATACAGAATAAAATGGAATTTGTGCCACAATTCCTTACTGATCCTCAAAATACACACGACAGCCACAAAATACTGATTTTTGGTGCGAAACATCTATACTACATGCTAGATGAATTTCAATAGTGATACAAAGTTTACATGTTTCGATGATATATCCAAATCATACTGACATCATTTCACCCAAAATGATTATTCTAGTTAGATTAACCAGCTCCACCAACATACAACTTATGCACTGTGGCATTACTCTACTCTGAAGTTTCAGGGAAAATAATAAACAGGACTTTTTAAATTCCATTCTTGTCCCAGAACAAGTGCTTTGTAACTGTAATTCCCAAATGAAACAAAGTTGTTCTCTGGATATTTCATTATTTTTAGTTCCCCTCCACCACTGACTCATTGTGTTCTTTCCTGCTGTTGCTAAATTAACTTCCTCTGCTGGATGTGGGGCTGGATCCTGACACAATAAATCTGGAAAAAAAAAACAAAACCCTCAACATAAAAAACAAACCAAAGTATCCCATAGCCCTAGAGGAAGGATGTTTTGGCCAGGAGCACCAGGACTAGGGGCTGAGCCTGAAATTTGCCACATGCTTACCCTGGAATTTGGGACAAGTCCCCGCACCAACCTGCCCTTGTTTGTTTAATGGGAACACCCGTGATATCCTGTGTCACCTCCCTGGCTGCTGAGGTGAGTCCCAGCCAGGTCCCACTGTGCCTGTGGCACCCAACACACAGCAAGGGATGCTGAGTGAGCACCCTCTATGTGCAACCCCCCCCCCCGAAAACTGATATCAGTGTCACACCCGTAAGGGGAGGAAGCAGTGCTGTGTATTGAAAATACATTTAACACCTTTCAGTCACATTTTAAATAATGTTCTATCCCTCACCCCACGTCAGCCCAGTTTGCCTTTTCCCTGCCCTCTGAGCTGGGATGTTCCAGGACCAGCCTTGCAAAGGAGCCTCATCCATCCCCTGAACAGATCCTGTATAGCTGGTCTGAGTCTCCAGTGAAAACCCATCTTCCAGCAGCCACCTCATTCAAGGCAACAGGAGAAAAAGAAACCTGGTTAAGAAGCACGGCAGGGAGTCCCCGCATACCTGTAACCATTGCTGGAGATATATTTGGGTAGGACCAGACCCAAAGCTGCACCTCTACTTGAAAAACACCCCCCCCCCCCAATCTATTTCATGTAGAAGGTTAAGCAAAAAAAGCAATGATGTGGGCTAAACTGGCAGGTAGGTTTCATGTTGGTGTCACTAGCCAAGGGCTCTTGCACACCAGCTCGCATCAGTAGGCAACCTGCCTCTGTGGCCATAGCTGCGGAGACAGCTGCTCCAGGAGCCAACAGTGATGCTGGTGGGGGGAGAGATAGGTTATTTTTCTTTTCATAGCATGAAGGGAAAGCTCAGAAAGGGCATACCTACAGCAGGTCAGCTGGGAGTGCACAGGGGCACATGGACCCAGAACTGCAGGGAACACCCCTGTGCTGCACTCAAGTCATGCTTAAGCAAGGCAAGGAAATAGGACACATCAAGTTTTATGTGCTTTAAATGTGCACTGATTGCTTATGGACAAGAAGCATCTAAATTTAACTCCACCGTGCATTCATAATGCTTGCTTGAGCCAATGAAAACACCCCTCAATGCTGTTGGGGCATACTCCACTGAGGAGGAAACCAGCTACCCTCCTTTCTGTTGGGGATTAACTCCCACATCACTGGTTACCAAATTAATAGGTAAAACCTCAATTCTCTGCGAAGATCAATGAAAGCACTCCAAGCATCCTCCCTGCCAAACCAGTGCATAGCCATTGGGCACTTGGGCTGAGGTATGGAGCTGGCTTACAGAATCATAGAAATCTTAAGTCACCAGAACTATTTCACAAAACATTTTATTGTAAAGATTGGAATAAACCTCTTCAGAGAGGACCTTCACAGCACAGCATCCTTCCAGAGCAGAACAGCCAGCACAAGGTGCTTAGAAGTCCCTGCAAATTTTTGGGATGAAATGGACTTTAAACTGACAGAGGGCACATTTAGATTAAATATTAAAAAGAAATTCTTTACTGGGAGGATGGTGAGGCACTGGAACAGGTTTCCCAGAGAAGCTGTGGTGGCCCCATTCCTCGAAGTGTGTAATGCCAGGTTAGACAAGGCTTTTAAGCAACTTCATCTAGTAGAAAATGTCCCTGCCCATGGCAGAGGGAGTGGAATTAGATGATCTTCAAGGTCCCTCTGAACCCAAACCGTTCCATGAATTGATGGCCAGGCCTCTGATGAAGCTTCCCTGAGCTCTAGCACACCGAGTGCCTTCCACCTACTTTGCAGAGGGTTCTTTTTTCCATCTGTCTAAACAAGGCGGCCTCCAGCCTCAGCTCTCTATAATGCAGGCTTTATTTAATTTTATTGTAATTGGTTTGGAATGCAAGTTCAGTGTGCTCAGCCACACAAACGGAGGTGCCTCTGGTGTACCACCACATAGCATCCCTCCAGCGTGGCAGTTACAAGTGGGAGGCCAGGCTAGCAGCTCTCCAAGCCTGCCAGCACTCAGCGGAGGGTTTTGTGGCATTTGAAGCTTTCTCCAGTGCCCATCCCTTGGGATTATATTCTGCCATGAGAATTTGCATTCACTTTGATGAAAAAGATTATGACAGTATAGTATTTCTATATTGCCGTGAAAACCTACAAAACCCTGAAGATATCAAACAAAAGAAACCTAATCAAATCTCAATTTTTATTATTTTTTGATTTATTTTTAAATGAGCACTTTGTATTTTACGCCTGCAAATTTAATGGATTAATTCTATGGTTCAGTGCTTCCTGAGACCCTGGAGTGGCAGCTGCCAGCCATCCTTGCCTGGTCTATCTATGGGGCAGTCAGCCTGAACTACAGTGACACCAGCACCTCCTCAACCCACAGCAACACCTGCACTGCCCCACTACAGGCATCTTTCTAACAGACCCTTCTTAAGAAACATACGCAAACTTGGCATCACCAGAGTCAAGCCTGCCAAAAGCATGCAGACCAGGTCCCAGAAGAACACCCAGGGCCAAGCAGGATACACCGCACACAACCCACCTAAGAAATTATTTCTAAGCAAATAAAATCTCTTATTTTCGTATTGTATTTTTTTTCTTTTTCATTTTCTTTGCATGTTTAAAGCCCAGTAACATCACCAGAGCCACTTTCCTGCCAGCAGATACCTCAGACTGTGACCGATGCCAGTGCATGGAGCCAAACCCAGTTCCCATGGGCAACTGCCTGTTTGGAGACTCCTGCCTTTTGTACGGATACTGGGTGCTGAAGGGAGGGGTTTCTCTGCTTTTAAAGGCATAATATGAATCAGCCCAAGAAGATGATATAAATCTAGATATATTACCTATTTGTACAGCTGTGGCAAAGAAACACAGATGATGCCAGCAGCAGGCTGCCAAGTCCTGTTTTGCTCCATGCAAAGGTGGACCTGTTGGACAATGCTGAAAATATGTATTTACAAAGCAAACTGAAACACTGGCTAAGGGTGCAGGCAATAAAGCACTGCTAGTACATGTCAGAATAAACCATTAATTTCTGTATTAAGGTCTGGATTTGCATGCTGGCCTTTTACCCTGTATGAGCTTGGGACCTCATAAAACATTAACCAATGCACACGAGCTGATGTTTTTCTTGTCAAATGGCAGGAGTAACACAGAGCCCTAAACAAAATGTTTGGCATAGGAAAACAAACCAGTATGAAATAGGAAAAGAGAAATAACTAAGGAAAAAATATATGTCACAAAGAGCAGAAGCAGTCTGTGTGACTCCAGGATGCAACCATGGGAAAGATGTCAGATGCTGAGACCCCTAGACTGTGGAGGGCCTGGCCTAATTCAAAGCCTGATTTAGTCACATCCAAAACTCCAGGAGGCCCTATGGCACCTGCATGTCAAGACAGCAGCAGTGACAGCTCATTTAAGGTGTAAAACAGGATTTTCAAGGCCAGGCACAGCATACCACAGAAATACCCTCCTCTTCCTCAGCACCCATCAACGCTGCACCCTGTACTCAGTACCCTGCCTGCTGTAGAGCTTAAGTCCCAGCTGTGATGTGGTCATGTCAGAGCATTTCTGCTGAATTTCTCCAAACCAAACAGCTTTTCAAGTTTTCCCCATGCGCTGACTTGCTCCTCTATTTATTTTTATTTAGCAGCTTTGAAAAAGGGGTGCAAGGATGGAGGGAAGCAGAATTTCATGCTGCCACCCTCCTCCCTGAGAGCACTCCAGGCAGCCACCAAAATCCTATCATTGCTGGATTCTAAACCTGATCCAAAACCTGGGACTGCCAGCCATGAAAGGATTAAAACTTGGCCTTACGGTTAACGGGTTTGGGAGGGGGTTGGGGTTGCTCCTAATCTTTGTAGTATCATCTGAACATTTTGAATCAGATATCATTTGAAAAAAATACAACCCAAAACAAACAAATGTTTCTCTGTGCTTTATTTTCCTATGGTTTGCATGCTTTCTGGCTGCTTTCACCCGAATATTTAGCAGTTTGGAAGAGAGGAAACAATTCATAAACAAGCAAGTAGATTAAAGCAGATGAAAGGCAGCAACATTGCCATCACAGCAAGCTCAGGGCATTAACACGCAGGGATGCTGGCCAGGCCTGCGCCGCAGCAGCCGCTGCAGCAGCTCGCCAGCAGCAGCAGCTTGCCATCACCAGCTCGCCATCACTCGCCCACCATCACGGACCAGCTTCCACAGGGGAAACAATGCGCAACCTTTAACCCTTGCGTTCCTATGAGTATGCTGGGAAAACATCCGCTGCACCAAAACAATGGCACCATTATTAAGCAGACAGCAACAGGCTCAGAGCTGCAGAAAAATCGGATCCCCTGAAACAGAGACTGAAAAAAACCTAGGCTGGTTTGGTTTTTTTAGGGAGTTAAAAATGGAAATTCACTTCCAGAAGCATTTTACAGACTGAAAACATTCAGTGAAAAATATCTTCAACTCTCCTCTCTCGGTACATATGTATGCTTTGGTATCTTCCCCTTCATGATATATTTTGCTATATGAGATATTTTGCCTTAAAACACAGATTGAAGTTTTAATTAAACATGGTGTGGGGGGGAAAACAAGGAGGAGCTGCTGTTCCAGGCAAAGCCCCATCTCCTGAGGGTTCAACTCTGCCGCTAGGAATGCCTGTTGGGAATTTTGCAAAACACACTCCACTGCACATACGCAAATGCATTTCTCCGCATTGCCATAGCAGATGGACAGGAGGTTGTGCATTTAATAACCTGCCTGTACCATCGAGCCCTAAACATGCCATTTCCTGGGCAGGTGCACCCAATGGCACCGACCTTCTCTCCAGAGGGAAATGAAGCCACAATAACAGCTACCCCAGGTCCTCACTTGCCCCACTAAAATAATCCTGATGCTGCTCAGCAAAGACGGCTGTTGGTGCTGCCGCCTGCAGCACTGCTGCCAGGCCCCGGGGCCCCCTGGGATAGGAGCAGCCCAGATGGATGCTTATGTAGCCCCCAAAATCGTCACCAGTTCTCGCACTGATTATTTAGCACAACAACAATAACCACGACGAGGCTGTATCAGAAAACAATTTATCTCGTGGGTCAGCGCTTGAGCTTTGATCAAGCTGGAAAGCACAGAGAAACACTCCATTTATTCCAATCTAAAATTTCCATCGCTCTCCTACAGCAATGCCAGAAGCACAAAAATCGCAGCTTGCTCACTCACACGGAGGGGTTTCATCCAGGCAGGCAGTGAGTGGGGTGCTGGGTGCAGGCAGCTGGGTGCAGGCAGCAGGGTGTGGGCAGCGAAGGGGGTGCAGGCAGCTCCTCCGGGAGAGCGCATCCTCGCAAAGCCCCGCTGGCGGAGGGTGCTCCGCAACACGGCAGCTTCGAGCCCGCTGCACTGCGAACCCTGGGATGCCTCGGGGGCAGGAGCCCACCGTGCAAACCCGAGCCGGCGGACCCGGGCTCAGCTCTGAGAAGGAGCTCAGGCCGCTCTAGCTCCTTACCTGGTAGGAGCAGTTTTCCTGGTGGACCATCTCCGTGCATCATCCGCTGCGGCCGCTCAGCCGGCAGCCCCCGCAGCCGCCGCGCCGCCCAGCGGGGTCTCCGGTCCCGGCGGGAAGGAAGAGGATGAGGAGGATAGGAAGAGAGAGAAGGGGCAAGGAGGACGAGGACGGGAGCCCGCGCCAGCCGCTCGCCGGTAAGATGGATGCTGCCGCGCTGCTCCGCCTGCGCAGCGGCGGCCCCAGCGGAGCGCGGGTGTGCGTGTATGTGTGTGTGTGTATGTGTGTGTGTATGTGTGTGTGTGTAGGGGCAGGTCCCGGTCCCGCCCCGCCCGCACTGACGGCACAAAGAGCGGGGTCTCCGCACAGGGCGGGTGCCAGCCTCGCTCCTCCGCGGGGAAGGGGAAATCCACCCCAAATGCCTCCTCCAGGCTTTGCGCTGGGCCGGGGCAGCTTCCTCGGCCCCGGGGCGATGCTGCGGCGGCCGCAGTTCCTGTCCCCTCAGCTGCAGAGCCGGCCCCTGCGGGACGCTAGTGAATCGCAGTCGCCTGCCTCACCTCCCCGAAACGCGGCGAGACACTAGGCCGTTAAAGAAATACCTTAATAGATACCTTTATCCGACCTCTTCTACAGAAAGATAGCGCAACGTTTTCTATAAAAGGCTCTGTCCTACATTTCCATCATTTCCATACCTCCCCGATGCAGTGAGGGTGAGTGTGGAGCTCCTCGCATGGCACCCGCTTGGGCTGGGCTCTCACCACAGGTGTGACCCCATTTCGGATGCAGCGAGATGCAATCCGGGGGCTGGACAGAGAAAACACCTATGCTCACCACAATACCCTTATCCCAACACCAACAGGCCCTTCTCTAAACAAGTCTCCCCAAAGAAAATTGGGGAGAAACTGGAAAAAAATCTGAAGATTGAGTAAATATCCTGGCTCTGCAGATGCTTTCTGCAGGGTGACAGGTGGGTGGGCTGAACCAGTGCTTGCAGCCTGAGGACACCGAGGCCCCTCTGCAGCCTGTCCATCATTACATGCCTATATGCAGAACACTTCACTGCCATTCCAGAACAGCAGTGTGAAATTATCAAACTTTCTTCTCTGCTTGCAAGCAGAGGCCAGGCATGTGGAGAGAACCAAATGCTAATTTTGCTTTCTATTGTAGAAGTCTTTAATAGGAGAGACTGGAATGAATGAATGAATGGTGGGAGAAGTGGATAGTTCATAATTCTCTGCATTTGCAACCTCAATCTGCTGAGCATTGGCTTGTCAGATGGCTCAGGTTAGTTCAGTTTGACTCATGTTCCAGAGGGTAACACATATCCCAAAAGCCTCATTTGGTTTGGGACTAGGCTGGCTGTGGCCCCAGCTGGGGGTAAGGGAACAGCATAAGTCCTGATTTTGGCTGGACGTGGCCTATCCGAGGTGCATCAAAATGCCCAGAAAGAGATGGCAGTGCCACAGGCTGGGCTTGCATCCTGCATTGAGCACTCTTACCGAGGCAGGCAATAGCACTTTGGCTCACAATTAGAAAAAACTCTGCCTGATATTTCTTTGTTAGGCAAATAGGGCTTTACTGCAAGGGTGGTGAGTTACTGGAACAGGTTGCCCAAAGAAATGAATGGTCCATCCCTGGCAATCATAGAATCATAGAATGGTTAGGGTTGGAAAGGACCTTAAGATCATCTAGTTCCAACCCCCCTGCCATGGGCAG
>JASSUY010033424.1:18734-38452 GCA_032466535.1 Forpus xanthops
AACAGCCCCAACTCTCTCATCCTATCTTCATAGGGGAGGTGCTCCAGTCCCCTGATCATCCTTGTGGTCCTCCTCTGTACTTGTTCCAACAGTTCCATGTCGTTTTTATGTTGAGGACACCAGAACTGCACACAATACTCCACGTGAGGTCTCACAAGAGCAAAGTACAGGGGCAGGAACACCTCCCTCAACCTTTTTCTTCAGATCTCAAAATAAATATGTACCTAGATCATGCAACAGGTAAAAATGAGGGAGGAGTTGAATACCACATCAATACCAGAGGGAGAGGCAGAGAATCTGCCTTAAGCGACCCCATCCTGGCCTCTCTGTGATGCTGCCACTGACCCAGAGCCCAAAGGCTTGCCTAAGCACAGCTAGCTTGCAGGGAACCAGGAACTACATGTGGCATCATGGGATTTCAGCTTTATTTGCAGACAATTTACTGGGAGTGATGGATTTAGCTCTTCTTTAAGCCAAGCTAAAGCTTTTCCACAGTTTAAATCTAGCAAGAAAAAAAAAAGATTATTTTTTTAATCAGTTAATACTAGACATCTGCTTTGAAGGGGAGTATTTGTTTGGATTACATTCATATATACTTTTTGTATTTAAGGAAGATGATGCTGAGCAATTTTTCATCATTTTGGATGTGTTACTCTTCCTGCGAGGGGATAAACCACTGACAGTTTAAGAACCCAACCAGTGCCCTTCCATCTTCCACGCCCCTTTCACTTCCATGGAGTTTTCTGGAATCCTTTATAAGCAGCAACTTTACAAACCCTTCCTAAAGCAACTGATCCTTCATTTAGCATAAAAACTTGTCTGCTGACATGTTAGAATAAAACCCTTCTTGGTCCTCTGAGGACCAAATATGACATTATCAGAAACATATGGGGAAAACCTTACAGTGAGTTGGTATTATTTTGGCATTCCTATGTGACCAGGGAATCAAGGAGCACCAGCAAGGGTACCCGTTGTGCTTTTATTTTGATGCAGAAGTGCCACCTTGCACTTTTAACAGCCTCATGATCTATTTTTAGTGGTAAGAGATTCATCCCAAAATGTCAATTTTCTACACGTCCCACAGACGGCATCCTTGCCTTTACATAATCAAATCATGATTTTTCTCTTCCCTCAAAACAAGGAACAGAAGGTTACAGTAATTTCGCATTCTGATACCTCTGATGCACAGGATGTCAAACGCTTCACAGGGAATTGGAGTGAATAATTTAAGTCACCCAAGTATTTATAACTTTCTGGTGATACAAAAAATGACAAAATACATGGTAAACAACCAGACTTTTCCATGAAACTCATCTAGAAATACTCGACGATACCATTGCACAGGATTAATTTTCAATTATACTATTCATAAGCTGGATAACAGAAGCTTAATAGAGAGAATTTACAAGTGGTCTGATGATGAGCAGGTATGACAGCCCACCAAGTATCAACTGCTGATGAACAGAGAACCATTTCACCTACCAGCTCCTACGGAGCGTGAAGGGATAGCAACACAAAAGCTACAGCTGCCTCCCCGCAATTTTGCTAATATTCTTAAAAATAAACTGTTGTTTTGGAAAGGCAGTATTAATGGTATGTAAATTGCTATGAAGAACATGAGCTTGGCAAGATAGACCTGTAAGTTTTTGTATTAGCTACTCAATAAAGTGTTACAATCCACCTCACTCTTTAGCACTATTTCTATCCCATCTGGGGGTGGATCTGTAGCAAAATCCATCAGCTATAGTTTTCAGCATTTTTGGCCTGTACACACAGCGCCATGCAGGAGACCCAACATTCAGTGAAAGCACAGGGTCTGGGTTATCTTGCATAGACCATACATCACTCAGCCACAGCCTATTTTTACATTGCCTCAACTGAACCAAAAAGCAAATCTCACTCACCGGCACTCCCTGCAGCCAATGTCCAAACCAGCCCAGGAATAGCTGACCCCAGCAGAATCACAGCTAGCTGATGGACCAGGATGTGCCCTTGCTCAGTGCTGCCTGGACCAGCTGTGCCCAAGCTCATCTTCCTGCCTTTGCCAGGAGCAGCCAGGCACTAGCCGCTGGGGCATTCGCACCTGGCATGACCATGCTGCTGGCTGCGACCTGCCGACAGCACGAGCCCCCCAACTTAGGCTCAAAAGCCTTTTTTCTGCTCTGAACTGTGCTAGGGTGAGAGGATGCTGGCATGAGAGGGAGGCACGCAGTAGCTCCTTGAAACATCTGCAATCTTACATAAAAGATAATCAGAGCTGTAGCTGTATAAATATTGATATAGAGTAACTGAAAATCATTAAAGCATGAGCTCCAAGTAATGGCAGATCTCTTTGATAATAAATTTGGTAGAAGTTTTTAGCAGGGCTAATAACCCAGTTACACGTTGTCAAATTCCCTTCGCTGTGCAACACATTTGGGCTCGCTGCATGCAGTTTGCAGGCAGGCTTTCCTACCCCATTACCCTCACTATTTTTTTCTTTCATCTTCCAAACATAATTTTTTTTTTCTATTTGAAAAAAAAAACAAACCCCAAAATAAACAACAAACTGCATTGGGTTCCCATTACACACCCATGCATTTTAAAAGCAGCTAGGGAGATGAATTAATGTATTTTCTGATGATTATGAGAGAAGAGGGTTAAAAAATGGCATGAGAAGAGGGGAAAAAAAAGAGAGATTTTCCCTGAGAGGACGAAGGACAAGGTGGCCTTCAGCTTCCAGACTGGGCACAGCAGGAATTACATGGAAATGTTGATGAGTTGGAAGCATGTACAGAAATCCCACATCCTATGCTCAACACTTAGCAACCATTAAGCTACTGATCCGGGGCCAAAAGCAATTTCTGGATCAAATATTAAGCCCTTTTAACTGTGGTAAAATCCCTGAAACTCCAGTCTGGGCATGCAGGCAGGCAGACAGCAGTATAACCTGCACTTAAATACTGCAATTAATTAATCTGTAGTGTGGCATGTACTGACAGGCTGCACTTATGTTCATCCAAAAACAAAAATTAGGTGCTGAGTTACCAATTATAAATTAAGCTTCTGACCCCATGGGAGTCAGAGGGCAACATCTGTGGACAGGGATGGGAATAATCCTGCCACCAGTCACCTTGAGCCCATCTATTTGTTTCCATTCCCCTCATGCTTTCTGTGAAAAAATGGCTAGCAGGACTTATTTATGGGCCGGTTTTAGTTTGAAACTCATTCTAATTGCAAAACGAATGGTAAAAGCACAGAACAGGGACTTGCAGGCTGAAGAAGTAAACAAACCATACTACTAGCTCACTCTGAAATTAAAAGTTTCTTTTTCAAACAGAGCCAAATACCATAATATGTGTACAGTAACAGAAACAGGTACCAGCAGTATCCTTTAAGTGCTTCCTCAATAAAAGTGTGAGTTTACAGAGACAAACCTCCCTCTGAGTCATGGCTGGGATAAAAATAGACAGAAGGGGATTTTTCACACATCTCTGAAGTGTGATGGCCATAACTCCAAGCTTAATGACACAGCTTGGCAGAAGGCCATTCTTTCACTCTTTTGGGGTGTGTGTGTCCACTTATACTATGCACACAACTCCCCCAAAATCAATAAGCCTTCAGAGAGATCCAACTCCCTACACTGTTAAGATCAGGGACTATTGGAAGGATGCAATTACCATCTGGGAGCAAACCCAGGTCCACACGACTAAAGCCTGTCTCTCCCTTTAGGTCTCTTTTACTTTTTCAGCTTTTTAGAAAATGGATGTGAAGATAATTTTCTGAGTTTGACTCCCAATCCCACTGTCACTTGAGAAAGAAAAGAAAAATAATCCTCTTGGGCCACAGCAACCTGTAGGTCAAGAAGCTGATTACAACTAATGGACACAGCACGTTTTGCAATAGATATTGGTTACAAGGTCCAAAACAACAGCATCAGCAATAAAAAATCCATCCCTACCTGTTCCTGATACCATAGCTCTCTATAGGAGACTGATAATTGCAAAACCAGTATTTGAAGAAAGAAGCAAAGTTATCCCCCTTGGTAAGGGCAGGCACACTAAGCTTGAGGCTGGAAAAAGTTAAAAATAACAGGATAAGCAAGGGTGGATCCCAGCTGAGCCTTATTAGTCATGGAGCGAGGGAGCCACGTGGGACTGCTGCCTGGTGGCAGAGCAGCACCATATAAGAGCAAGAGAACCACTCTTGCCTCTGAAATCAGATTTTTCCCCTCTCCTGTTCTGCCTCAGGCACTCTTTTCCTCCAAGCAGACTTGCTCTGGCAGCCTCCAGCTTCTACTAATAATACAGTGTATTGTTTTCTGTGACTTGTTAAAGAGAATAAAGAGATCATGGCTGATTCATTTTAGGATGTCTGCTGGAATTGGACCAGTATTGACAGACAGGCATGTGAGGGGTTTATTATAGTAGAGGCTTTTTTTTTTCTTTTTACTTACACCATATTTGTGTCTAATTGAGCCTTTGAGTTGAGGGATGCTTAAATCACTGATGGCAGCAGTGCCCAGCAAAGGCAATGCTTGCTCCTGGATATTAATTTGGATGAACAGAAAAGGTAACGTGCAGCTTGCAGTGTTTTATCTTGGGATGAAACCACAAGATGAAGGGATCAATAATCAAACACAGCTTAGCCTCACTCCACAGGGAACTTCCTCCCAGGCTGTTAAAGTAGCACTTGGCCACCCAAGCCCCATTCTCCCATCTTCTCCTTGGTGCTAATTGTAATTAGAGCATCACATCAGTTCTGCCACGCTTCACCCAGCCAGCACCAAAACAAGCAGGGCCATCACTCTGCCAAGGAAACACAAGCAACACAGTTCAGTCCCTCAGCTCAGCAGATGTGGAGTAGTCCAGTGCCCAGGATCTCCTTGGAAGCTGGCGGATGCTGAAGGTATGCCCCAGGGCCACCCCAACCAAATTCATGGCTTTTCATGGCTTGACCACCTGGACACCCAGCAAAGCAGCTGCCTGCAGTTTTCCAGCACCTCAGATATGAAAATCCCTGGGTGTGCTCAAAATACCTGGGAGCATGAGTGGGGAGCAAGACATTGTCCCTGCACAATGGGGCTGCATTTGCACACAGTGGCTCCTTGTTCCCGAGGCCAAAACAGAGAATTACCATTTGTTCTCATGATAGGGGCTGTCTTCTGAGCTTCTCTAAGCGTCACACTCATCCAAAACAGCATTCATCTCTCCAAGCCCCTTTTCCAACTGAACTAATGCGCACACAATGCCTTCAGGCTTTGCATGCTATAATTTTCAAGTTTAAACAGAATAACAATAACTAAGCAGTGAAATCAGGCTTTAGTACTTCAACACTTGTAAAGACAAATGAAAAGTCAAATATAAAGAAGAAAAGAGAGCAGTGCTGCAAATAAAACCACTGCCCTGGCCCAATTTCAGCCCATGTAGCTGGCCAGGGGAATAGGAGTACTCACCCTATCTCGTGCCCCACCACAGCCTCTGTGTTTAATGGTATACTGGATTTCTGCATTTAATGTCAGGGACATTAAGCCCACCGCTACACCTTTGCATCATCAGGATAGGCTGAGGCTCTTGGTCTAAGCCCTACCTTTTACAAACAAGCACAGTGATATTTTTGCAAAGCTTTAGGAACTCCACATCAATTGGGTATAGGGACAACCTCTCAATATTTCATTAAAGAGAAGCTGTTTCTGGGCCTCAGACTCCCTCTATAGAGAAATTACAGTTAATATTTTTGAAGTTTGCCAGACTATCAGTGCAAAAGGAGTGGGGGAAAGCTGCTCACAGAAACAAAATGCTCAGAGAAGGTGTTTTATTTCTGCTGCACAGCTTGTCTCTCCATCACCTCCACTGGGAGCTGCAAGCCTAGAGCAGAAGGATAATAAATGACATTTTAACATGAAAGTGGAGCAACAGCCAGGCAGAAGCCTGGGTTTTTAAACCAAGGAATCATAGTCACCCTTTCACTGGTACCTCCACACTGAGGAGCATCTCTACAGAAAGCAGCTCACACACCTACACAGCCTCTCTCTGCCCCTGAACTTTCCCCTCGCCTGGCTCTGGTTCTCCTCCATATCAGTTCTCTACTAAGCATAGGTAAAATGTCTTTTGGCCCAAACAGCTATTGTTGGAGGTCAGAGAAAACTGTGTGATCTGTCCTTGCTCCTCATGGTAGTTGGCTGCTCCAGAAAAGGTGGCTTTGGCACCTGATGGGTCAGAGTTTGCTCAGAGACGTTGATGCACCAGCAGAGAGAGAGCAAAGCAAAGCTCTTTATAGTAAATGCATTAATTTGGCATTTTGTTTGACACTTGGAGACACATTTCCTCATGTCATAAATGGACTGTAAGAAGTCATCTGGTGTTTATGGGCTTTGCTGGAGCTTGCATCAACACATCTAGGGAGCAGAGTCTTCGTCTGACCAGAAGCCCCTGGCACAGCTTGACTTTTAGGGGTCAAGAGAGAAAGGTAATGGGGGATACCAAATACCTGAGTTGTGGGAGGCAAAAAGAGACAGAGATGAGGATGCTAGCTGCTACAGCAAAGTAATTACTGCCTAAGTTACAAAATAAATTAGCTCAGCTGTTCAGGCACTGGTTTGGGAAGCAGAGGAGTGCTTTGCTTTGCCGCAGTGGGCTTTACTCCAAGGAATACTCATCACCAGACTGGAAACAGCAGCAGCATGTCAAAAGGCACAAAGATACTTCTGGTGGCCTTTACCCGTGGAAAGTTTATTTTACCAGAAGATGTAAATTCTCTACCAGACATGTGTTATGTTACATGTTTACTAGTTTTCCTGTGAACACATTAACAAGCAAAAAAACCTTTTCATAAAGCTACAGTTACCACGTCAACCTAGCTGGCGCTTCATCTCTGGGATGAAATGCTGTCCCTTGAGATCAAAGCAGAGACATCTGCAGGGTTGCATCCAGACCACAAACTACTTCAGCCTTGAATCCAGTTTTGTTTGGTTCAGTGCAAAACATGAAAATAAGAGTAATTAACAGGCATGCCGTAAGCAGTGTGTTATATTCTACAGACAACAATGGCTGCAAGCTCCAGCCTTGTCAACACGTGGCTTCCTAAAAGCTTTGCGGTGCCCAGTTGCTGAAGCCCTCAGAAGCATTTTTGGAAGCTGCAGAAGCTCTCCAGCCACTATTATTAGTGTCACCAATTTCAATTATATTAACCTACAGCTAATGCTATGTTCAAACAACTTCATGAGTACAAAAGTGTATAGATAACAAGGCAGGAGGGACTGCAAGTAAAGTGCCAGAGAGGATGGGAGTTCAGATAAATTCCAAAATCGCAGTGCATCTCCATAGGGGTAGCACAGCTTTCTCCTTTGCATTGGACCAAGCTGTGCAGAGGGCTGGGATGGGGAACGGCCCTAGACTGGCACCACAAAAGCTCATCTCATATCTTTGCATCAAGCAAAATATATATGTTTATATGGACATATGGCCTATAGAGACAGGAAAATGTGGGAAGCCCTCATCCACATCTTTTGGACAGTCTGGGTTGACAATTCTTGGGAAACTAGTATAGAATTCATCCAGCCTTTGTGCAGAGAGGAGGACTGGATAAACTCCTGAGCACCTTTTGAGTGCAATTTAAATATGACTAAGATATAAAAATATCAGCCATTTTGCTCATCTGAGGATGCACTTTAACAGATTATCATGAGAAAAGGGGGACAAGCTGTACAGAGGTTTGCAGGTGCATGTCCTGATTTTCACCTACTTTGCCCCTCCCAGAAGCAGATAACTGAAAAGATTCCAGAGTTGTTATTTCAAGGCTACAGGATGTTTCCTGCTGCCCCAACAGCTCCAAGGTCAGCCTACAAAACTAACAAGCTGGGAGTCCTCCTCCCAGGAAAAAGCCTTTTTCATCTTTGCAAAGCACAGCTAGAATCTGGCTTTATGATTTTCAACCTGAGAAATAATACATGAGACAGCAGAAGAAGAAACAAGCCAGCTGGATTGTGCCAGGATATATGCTAAGCCACTGGATATTATGCATTAATGCAAATACACAGCATAGAGAACTCAGTAAGGAAAAATGACTCACAGATTGTTATTATTATTATTTTTAAACTACTACAAGCAGTTTATCATCAAACTCCTATCAGGCAAAGGAGACACAGCAGAGGATGGCCACACATGACTCAGGTATGGAAGTCTGATATTTCCCCAAGTCCCTCTTTAATAAATTCCATATAAGATTACATTAAATAAAAAGTTTAGATTTTATTTTTACTAACTCACTAAAGCACTTCAATTCCCTACAGACCGTACATACTTGCAGCTTTTGTATGCATAAAGAATTAAGCACTTTAATATAGTTCTCTTTTTTTAGTGTTGCCATTTACCAGCTGGGAGAGGATTAAATCTCAGCCCCGGCACTTCCCTTTCCTCCACAACCCCTCTGAATTGCAGCTATTTCCTCCAGCCCAGCCAAACACTTGGATTTCATTTTAACAAAGCACAGACGAGCTAAAATAAATGGCCTTAGTGCAATTTTCTCATTTAAAGGAGATCTATAGATCACTAAGCAGGAAATGCAGATTGGTGATATAAATAAGATCAACCACTTAGGTGATGCAGACGACTCCATAGGCAGGACAGGGAAAGACAAAGCACCCCAAAATGATAGAGGTACTTGAAAAAGCTGGAAACCCTAGAGGGGAAGAGTGATTATGTGGCACTCCATATCTAAGGCAACAACTGCAGATAACTGCAAGAAGGAAACTCATTTCCCACAGAAGCCATCAGTGCTTTGCTTACAGAAGCAGGACTGATTTCAGATCTAGGTTAGCATGCAAGGTGGAAGAAATATTTTCAAATTGTTTTAGTTATAGCTAAGGAAACTTCTCACATAAAAGTGGAATTATCTGCAGATTTAACAGCCAAAACAGACCAAACCCTGTGGCTGAGAAGCTGCATCCATTCAACAGCAGTGCCATTCTGCACTGCACCTGTGAAGCTCGGCTAAGGATACACTTCTGGGGGAGCAGCCCCAGCCACAGTAACTCACAGTCCGCAGTGGCTAGCGCTGGAAAACACTAAACTGATCAGGTGATTTTAAAGAGCTATTTGTTTTAGAAAATAAATACCTATGCTGAGACATTGGGAGAAACTGGGAAAGCGGATTTCCTGCCAGCGGTGACTATATCTAACTGTTTAACATGGGAATTTTTTACACTCACAACAGGCTTTTCCCTCAAAAAGCATCATAAAGTCAATTTTTCCCACCGAAGACAAAATGGTCCTCCCTGTAAACCCCCTTTGGGCTGTACCACCACATCCTGGCCATCTATAAATACAGCAACTGGCACAGCTAAGTGTATAAGCTCACTTGTTAAGACAGTTACCAAACAGAAGCCTCCTGACATGAGAAAGGAAATGTTTTTATTTCAGCAGGAGAAGTCATAGGGTGCCCAAACACAAACTGGTTTGGAGTTCATCAAGCTTATTTTACCTAATCAAAGGCAACTTAGCCAAAATATTGGTAAATGGCTGATTTCACATGTAACCATTTACAAACCAGATCACACAGTGCACGGAAACTCACTTAGGCTTTCTGTTTATCCTCTTCTTTCTGAAGAGAGGAAATCTCAAGTATCACAGAAACATAGAATGATTTGGGTCGGAAGCGACCTTAAAGACCATCTAGTTCGAAGCCCCCTGCCATGGGCAAAGACATCTTCCACTAGATCAGCTTGCCTAAAGCCTCATCCAACCAGCCTTGAACATTTCCACTCACTTTGGGTCCATGTGTTTGTCAATAGATAAATACTGAGCTGCCCATTTGGGTGCCAGCACAGTGAATGTGGTGTGAGAACATACTACAGCACTGTCTTAGCCATGTGCTCTGCCCACACACGGGCAGCGTACACTTGCTCCAACTGCCTGCTGTACTACAGGCACCGAAAAGCTAGGTGCTCCTTCCCCCAGTAACAAAAGTGATAATGGAGGATGCATGTTTTCACCTCAGCAAGAGATGCCGCTGCGTCAGAAGTGCCCAAGGAGCAGGGAACTGGGCTCCAGCGCACACAGTCTTTAGGCAGCATCTCTACGCTGAAGCAACTCATTATTGATGCTACGTGAGCACCAACGAGTAATTTAAAGCATGTCATGAAGCAGTACAGATTGGCTTTGCCTCAAAAATCTCTCTCTAGGTGCTGTTTACAATACTAGGTTATTGCAGGAGCATTGCTTGGCTCAGGTGCTCCAAGCCCATCTGCATTTGCAAGAGACGGGGATCCAGCTTTACTCCACTGACATTACTTTTACTGATGTTTTTTTGGTGTTAGGAAAAATAAAACACTGAATGCAGCATTTCTTTCCAGTTTCTACAGAGACTTTAAAAAATAACCAAGTATCGCACTTGATTTTCCTAACAGCAGCCAGTTAATGCAAAACCTCCTCAGATCCAGGCAGACAGAAATAAGGAAATAAATCACACCAATTCTTGCTGTCTGTATCACTGCTAAGCCAATTCTTTTGCTAATATAAACATACTTGGTAAGGTTTTGGGGGAATCTGGAATATTATTGAGAATACTTAAATAAGGGGTTTCAGCAGGCATGCCTGAGGTGCCAGCGCAACAACTGTGACCATTAGTTCTGGAGTTGAGGACGGTACCGTCCTAGACGCAGGACCATGAAAATGGCAGACACTTCACAACAGACCCAGAGCCACTTGTCCTCCTGCCTGCCCCATGCAGGAAGGGCTGCTCCATGCTTAGCAAATCACCGCTTGCCATTCTAGCTCCTCCAGCAATCTCTGCCTGGTTAGACTTCAACCCTATCGCTTTCCGCTGGCTACATTTATTTTATTACCTTTTCCAAGTGCCCGCGAGAGTTTAACACTTGCTTCTGAAAGGCTTTGTCAGCAGCAGCTGACAGTCACTGCTGGTATGGAGCTATCCTGGCTTTTGAATGCTCCTTGGTAGATCTCCAATGTGGTTTGAGCTGCACTGAATAAACACTTTTCATATGGTTTTTAAATTCCCTCTGCCTACAATCTCTCTCTCCATTTAAAACATTATTTCCATAGTGCCAGGTGTTACAGACCCCCATCTGACTGCCAAGCAGAGTGCAACCACAGTCACTGCTGTCTGTAGCAGAAATAACAGGTTTTATGCGGCACAGGTCAATTCTGAGAATTAAAAACCCCACTACCTTACATTTATCATACCAATATGCAAGAAATGGAGACATAAGTACATAATTATTGTAAGCACATAATTATATATATATAAACATATAAAAATAAGTGTTCTTGCTGCCTACTGAGATTTCAACTCACTTAGGTTTAAGTGGGAATTTGAAAGTATTAGTAAAGGTGCAGGAGGCGAAGGGAACAGAGGTCCTGACTGCAGAATGCCTTAATTTCAAGATTACATCAACATAATGACGTTCTGAGACAACAAAAATTTTGACTTGCCTAAGACTCGCTTCTCTCTTTGGAAGTCTTTGGCATTTGTTATTTATGATACCAAACGCCAAAAAATTTCTTTTAAAATATACTCATTGGCCTTATACAGCCAGCAGCATAAAGTGCACTCCTCAGTATCACAAACAAATATATTAAAGAGAGATTTACTGTTGCCTCCAAAGCAATTAGCACTAGAACAGTCCAACTTTCTCAGCTTTTCTTGGTGATTTCCACAGCCCATATGAAACATTCACTTACCAATCAGCTGGGAAGCACTGCCAGCTTGTTGGGGTCCATCTCACAGAGGAATTCACATAATAGTAATACTTGGATAATGGAGAATCATTAATCAAAAAAGAATTGGTACGCTGTCACCCCATGTATTTATCACTTTCTTTAATGCAAGGCTCTGCAGCAGGAATGGAGATAAAGTTTTTGCTCAAGATTATTAATCATGGGCATGTTGCCTGACCCAGTTTCAGAATTAGAAAACATACATCTTTCCAATCTAAGTCATTACAAAAGCTCTTCAAGCAACAAGCACTTTAGAGTACCTATAGATGTCTTCTTAGTATAATGACATCACACACTTTGGCAGAATCATTAATATCTTGCCAACCTCATCTAACCTTTGAGCTGGGTGGAAAGTGGCCAAAGTACAGTGCTGCTCTGATTCACCCTCAGTAGAACATGGCACCAATGCATCTTCCCCTGCAATACACCCTGCAGGTCCCACAACATCCAGGGATGCTGTTACAAAGCAAACACAGCTCCCTGATTTGACTGAAATGACAGTATTTTCAAAAGCTAAAAGGTTTGTTTTTCATGTCAGCTAAGCCTTAAAACAAATGAACTGCCTTGACGAACCTCTCTCATCACAACTTTGACTTTCTTCAGTGGCCTGACAAACAGTTAAATGGTCAAATCGAATAGGTAAAACAGCCATCAGGTGGAAAGAGAAGGTTTTGCCAGGCCTTTGTGGTGTAGCAATGCCAGAAATGCAATTTCCTGCAAGCCAGAAGTCTGATTTTGAAAATCAACGTGTCAGAAGTTAAAGCACTGACAGTTCTTGTCTGGGAAAAATTGCTTTCAGACATTAAACCCCTAGCTGTTATTCTCTGCTGTCAACTCTCATGGCCAAGACAACACTGAGCATCATCTAGCAATGAAGAACCTAACACTTAAAGCAAACTCCATCAAACAATTATTACTTACTTTAAGTGATAACAAACTCACCTCCAATCTTTAAGCAAATATTTGCTTCCTAAATGCCAGGGACAATGCACTGACTGAGGCAGAACAAAGCTTTGCAACACACGACATCAAGGCTCTGTGCTTGACCCCGGCCTAAGTTCTCGGCAGCCCCGCTACATTGACACTCCCGCAGGGATTTAGCAAGTGCCACTGGGCACAGAAACATTCCCTCTTACCAACTTGGTCTACACATCTCTCCTCCCACAATGACTGCTCCAACCCAGCTCTCTCTTCAGAGCTGACCTAACACTCCATCAAAAGCAGATCCTTGCCCGTGGCCAATTAAGAAATTATTTAAAGATTTCATCCTGCACTGTAATACATACTTCAGATTCATTTCAAATTTTCAGTGGCCATGAGAGGAGAAACAAGTAAAGCCACAGGCAGACAAAACAGATATTTACATGGTCCATAACTCCCATCCCACTAGCTTTTGGCATCTACTATTAGCCCTTAAAGTCTTTTGCAGAGGTTCCCAACTGTTTTCAAATGCAGACCTGGAGCTCTTCCAACATACACATAGTGAATTTAGGACTGCCACCACTGTCTCTGGCTCTTCATTGCCTTTTGGGGTCCACCCACAAAGCAGTCCACAGACTTCCATGGGCAGGTGGACACTGACCAAACACAGCTCTTTGGTAAAGCAGGAGCAGTATGCCTGCCTCCACTAACTCAAGATCAATTAAGCCAAAAGGAAACAAATTTAACGTCCTAACATGCTGTAAATACATGAGCCCACAGGCCTGCGGCTAAGGTTTGGGCAGACAGTGAGAATGCTCGATCTGTTGTTTGCACTTCCAAAGGTACCAGATAGTGGGCACCTATCCAATTCAACAATGCATATGGAAATGTTTTAGTGATAAGAAAGAAAAATATAGACACCAGCACACCCTATTCATGCAGCAGGTTTCTGCAGAAGTCCTGGAGGCTTCAGGGATGAGCTTTTATTGCCATTGCATGCAATAAGCCTGCTTTATGGACAACAAAATTGATTCAGTAGTTCCATACATCTACAAACTGTCACAAGCACCCAAGTCTCTTTGAGAGGGAAGGTTGGCTGGCTGTGCCATTTCCTCTCCTGCAAGTGTTTTTTTAATTGACTATAGAATTTGCAGATATTATTTTCAGAAAATACATCCTATTGATTGTAATTACCATCCTCAGAGATGCAATGGAAAGAATATTAAAACCATTAACGTTGATTTGGATTTTATTAAAGCTATTAGTGAAACAGCAAGCAGAGCGCTACTGCTTTAGAGCAACAGCTCCTAAGCACCATAAATCATCTCACGGTGCATTTGTTATCACTTCGGATAAAGCCAGGAGTTGAGCAAAGGGAAAATGGGAGAGGCAGACTTCAGGCAGTGGGGCGATGAGATTGATCCAAGCACCTTCTTAATGAGCCTTCTACGCACCCATTGTTTTCAGGAGAGATGTCATTTCTTTTCTTAGCTAGATGCCCAGCAGACTCAAGAGCCACCTAATATAACCCATTGGGCTTGTGCCTGTCAGAGCAGACTTGCAGGGAGCTTGCTTGCCCAACTGCAGCTCCAGAAACAGTCATTTCACCCTCACTTGGGGAGAAAGAACAAAACATCCTCCATTTCCAGATATCATCTTCCCATGGGTACCTGGCCCACATGAACCTTCCCAGAGCCACCAGACTGATGTGGCATTAGGGTAGCACTACATCAAGCCCATATCTTGAGAACAAGCTGCCCACAGACATGACATAGCCAGAACAGACAGACCAGCAGTTTGGCACCATTCAGCTGAGTTGGTCCTGCACTTCTCTCACCAGCATCATTTAATTAATGGCGCTGCTAACACCAGACAGAAGTTGCCTTCCTCTTTCTGAATGCTTCTGGTAGGAGCTTCTCAGCCACCATTACCCCGTTTGCAACCTGAGGAACCAACTTTGGCCCTCACATCTCATTTGTGTTCTGTAATTGCATCTGGAAGCCAAACAACAGCCATTACCATATAATTAATATTCACTCTCTTCAATCTTCCCAGCAACTTGGGGTGCATACAGATATGACCAAAGGTCCCTCTTCAGCTTTAATGTTTTATTTAGGCCTTTTGACCCCTCCTTGCAATTTTAGCTCAGAACTTCCTTGCCGAGAAAACTTCCTAAAACCCTGTTAGTGTTTCCCGAGAAGTGTTAATTTCCTTTTCCTGTGACTCCAGCCCTGCCAAGATTCCTCAGCAAGGACTCAGCATAGGTCACGGCAGGCTTGTTATCACCAGGAACTCCTGAAACCAGCTTTGGATGCTGCCAGCCAAGGACAGGAGGCAGGGATGCAGTGGGTAGGGTTCCTCTCCCAGCACCATATCTGACCCGACAGCAAGGAGCGCAGCACGTGCTCGGCAGCAAAGCTGAGGCCAGACCAACCTGTGGTGGGTCCACTCCTATCCCACTGGGGTGGCCTTCTGCTCTCCCTTCTCTTGAGGCACAATATAAAGCAATTACATAAAGGTACTAACAGCAGAAAGAACTCTTTATTCCTCTAATTTCACAGAAGATACTCAGGATTTTATTTTCCTTAACAGAACAGCTACACTGGATTCCTGTTAACATAAACCAGCCCAAGAAACACTTCTAGCCAAAGCAACAGCTGCTTTCACATCACATCCCTGGTGACGAGATCATTTTAGACTACACCAGCCAAGGCCTATAATACTGAAAATTCCCCTTTTCTAATATACTCTGCTAGCAGTTGGAGCAAGCTAGTCCATCTTCTCTGTAGTTGCTTCCTTGATGGTTTCACTTCATGATTTTCATGTTTACAAACACCTGGGCTTCCAGCAGGGCAATGCAAGGTTTTGTTATAAATACCAAGATACTGAACTGCAGGAAAATGCTATATGACATTATCCATCACAGAATTATAGAATGCTTAGGGTTATCAAGAATAACAAAAAGTTGTTATTAAAGCTGGAAATAGAACCACAAGTCCATTCTGCAACTAGATAGATCCTTCTGCGTTTCATGGGAGGGGCCTATTCATTCAGGATTGTAGTGATAGGACAAGGGGTAACGGGTTCAAACTTAAACAGAGGAAGTTTAGATAGGATATAAGGAAGAAGTTCTTTACTGTAAGGGTGGTGAGGCACTGGAATGGGTTGCCCAGGGAAGTTGTGAATGCTCCATCGCTAGAGGTGTTCAAGGCTGGGTTGATCATAGCCTTGGGTGGCATGGTTTAGTGGTAGGTGTCCTTGCCCAAAGCAGGGGTGTTGGAACTAGATGATCTAAAGGTCCTTTCCAACCCAAACTATTCTATAATTCTATGATTCTATGCTGTTATGGATAGGGAGTAATACCAAAAATTCACTGAGTTACACTGTTCATTTGCATTTAATCAGAACTGTTTGCAGGATCAAGAAACAACTGTGAACCCACCTTTCCCTGCATAAGTATGTAAAAAATATTAAACCTGTTCTGGCTTGCTTTGAAGTAAGAAATCTGGTAAGCTCTTAGAGGAGGAGCTCTGGCTCTGCCTAGCATGTTATCTACTCTGACACCTAACTGGGAACTTCAGGTTACACCCCAGCTGACACTACTGAACTTTTTAACAGAAACATCGGTCTGGTCAGGCGCTTTTGTGTGCAATACATAGCACTGTTAGTAGTTCTGGATGAGGATGTGATGAGTTTATCTCCCTTAACCTGACCCCTAAAACTGGTGGCTTTAATATTCTTTTTTAAAGTAGTGATGTTCTTTCCCCAGTTATGAGGTTTTGCCTTGTGAAGAGATCAAGTATTGTTTCCAACTTGTTTTTACAGTTCCAGCTTCCATAAAACACCACAGATGATGCATAAAGCTGCCTTTCAGCAAGACACCAAGATTTCTATTAGGAAGCCCCTAATAAGCACAGACACCTCGCTGCTTTTATTTCAGCTCGGAGTATGTCCAATTTGGCAGTTATTGAATTCAATCTTATCTGCTCAGATGATGGGTTTTGACAAACTGCTTAAAACTGTCATTAAGGGGAGGACAGGTTATAGTCACTACTCCGTATGTTACAGCTTTCCTCATTGTTTATTGCAGATGGGGTAACGCAGTAGAAGCAGAGATAGAGAAGACGAAAGTAAGGTTAGTTAAACACTGAGTTACTTTGTGATTAAAAAGAGTGATAGTATTAGGCCAACAGTTCAAAGGTTCAGTGTAAATATTGTTCATCTGTTTGGCTTTTCAGTTGTGACTCTGGTTAATGGAAAGATACCAAATATCCATGTAAGACAAACTCAAATTTTACAGGGGAAACCACACACATGAAAAGTAGCCTCTATTCCCTGGTAATTGAAAATTTAAACCTTTGACCTCTGTAAACATTATTATTTCTTGCCTGTGACCTGCAGGTGCATTATGTCTTTCCACGATCCTTTTTCTCTGGTTTTCTTATTGGTAATTACTTACACAGTAATTCAAATCCAATTTCAATATTGACTACTAGATAGTAAGCTCTGTGTCAAATTTGCCTCACTAGCATGTTCTGTTTCCATTAAGAACTTAGGAAACATGAAGACTTAGGAAAACAGAAGAAAATGATATATAGCAAATGATGGCAGTGAGTCAATTATGCTTGTGTTGCATGGTCCTCTGAGCTCACATTAAACTTGTACTGCTCCTGATATTTACAAAGGAGCATTTTTATTAAAAATTAAAACATGCAAGGAGTATTTACAGTGTATAGCATAAAATGTATTAATTTTCTTCAATCCAGCAGCAGATCACAGCTTCAGCTGTCCTCATATAGCATGTGTCCCCTTTGAGTGATTTCACCAGCGTTCACTAGGCCAACACTAATTAGCCTTCTTTGGAACTGGTCTACCGTTTTTTGCAGGAAAGCTCTAGCTAAATTATCTAAGTCACTCAGCCCTAGTATTCTTCCAGCTGCAAGTGTGATGCTGGGAGGAGATGCTTTGGTGATATTACGTGGAAGAACCTTACTTTAGGTGAGGAGCCAGCCCTGGCCAGGTCTAACTCAGAATCAAATACATGATGAGTGTGTGAATGCTGCTGGAATGACATAAAAGATGTATTCTTACCTCTAGGGTTCAGTGCCATAGCCAGCATGGCCTTAACAGAACAATGGTATGTCTCAGATTAACTTAAGCTCCTGGACATGGAGAACAGATGTGTTGGCCCTGTGCTTGTAGAGCACCTAGCACAGAGGGATGCTCGCCCTGGCTGTGACAGTGTTCCATTTCAGATACTTAAAGAATGAACCACCAATACTAAATTTGTCAGTATTGCAGGAAGCAACCATCAACAATAATCTACAGTCCATAATTAAAAACCTGTTGCACTGATTGTCTCGATTTCTGTTATGAGGAGTATCCAGGGCCAACCTACCCTAGTGGAAGATGTCCTGGCCCATGGCAGGGAGCTTGGAATCAAATGATCTTTAACATACCTTCCAACCCAAGCCATTCTATGGGTCTAAATCTGTGATCACCAGACTGTCTCCTGCTCTGTTCTATAGCTTTCTTCTGTTACACGGATACTCCTTGCTATCAAAGAGAGATTATTCTGTGAGCTATTGGATGTGTTCCTGTCTTCTGCTCCTGCAAACATTTTCTGCCTCCCCAGAGGTGCCTTTTGAAGAGAAAATCCTTCTGCTTCCACTTTACACTCCTCCTTGTGAATGCTCTCTAGTATAGTCTGAGGGATTTCTCAGATATTTTCTTCTGGCAAACATCCATTTTAGTTAAATGGATAAGAAATTAAAACTGTTCAGGTTGATGATAATTAACGTATGGAAAATATCTTATTATTCTGTTTAGCAGCATGACTGAAGGTGAGAATGGTATGTCAGGGTCTTGCATTCAGCTATTTGACAGGTGGCTGGGAAAATAACCTAGTATGCCGATACCACTTGTAAGGAGAAGTAATTGATTCTGTCAGATTTGCAAAAAGTCCTCTGCTTCGTTTTCTCCCTGGGTATTTATTAGTGACCACCTAGGTTATTTGTGTGTGACTGATCTCACCTGAAAATACTAGATTCCTTGTTTTGCATCTGGAATCAAAATGCATTTATGTTGATAAAAGAGTGAAAAAATTAAACTGGTTGATCTGAATTTTGTATATGCATATACCAGATGTACAGACGGTCAGGCTGATATTTCTAGAGCAGCTCTACCTCTTAGACTACAGTTCTGCTACTTGTGAGCCAAATGCCACTCTCACTTTTAAAAGTCTGCATGTGAAAAGGAATGGAACTCTGACAATTCAAAAACGATCTAAATTAAAACTCTCTGCATTCCCAGAAAACAGTACCTTCCTTCTCATATGAAAGGTCAAGTCCTTATGGCATCTCTATGTTCTGTGATTCATCATGTCAAGTATTAAGAAAATACACCAATATCAAGAGACCACTGCAAGAACCTGGGTCTTAGATTTCTTGCCATCTGTCCCACTAATGCTTTAAAGATAGTGTAACCTATGCATCTGAAGTAAGTCTAGGTGTAGCTCCAGCCAAATGGATATCCAGGAGAGCTTTTATTATTGTTTGAGTAGACAGTCTAATAATGTGTACTGCATGCTAAGGTTTGTCGTGTAAACTACAAGCAAATTTTTGCATTAAAATTATGCAGGAAGCAATGATAGCAATTACTAACCCATTTGTCTGTCAGAAAAGATCTCCAGTATTACCCATACTTTCTCCCTACTGAAAACATACTCAGTATCTCCTCTGCTCGTTGATACCATTTACAGTTTACTAGGGCAGGGCTGGGATCTCCTTCAGATACTGAAGTGATGCCTAATTTTGCCAGGAAAGCAGGCTGCAGGCATCCTTGCAAAGCTGTCTGCTCTGACATTCCCTGCACAGCTCCCAGCCTCACTGCCCTACCGATCCGTTCCTCATCAGGGGCGGGAGGATCGGCATCTCACTGACAGCAGAAGCCACAAAGACAGGTCTTGGTGACAGCAACAGCTAGGCAGAAATAAGTGCTTCTCAGAGAACAGAAAAAAAAAGCAATTTTATTTAAGAAAATAACCGTACATAATTGGGCCTCTGTCATTTTACATTTTAATGG